>JAPYZL010107237.1:0-16761 GCA_030522825.1 Platygaster orseoliae
GAGCTCTGCCAGAAAGATGGGAAAAAGTTGTGTCTAGCGATGGGCAATACTTTGAATGATTCAGATGTAAGAGTTTTTTTATAATAAAGTTACATTTTTTTCGAAAAAACAGCGAGAACTTATTTGCGCACCTAATATATTATATTATAAATGAAAAAATTCACTCACAATTCCACATAGTTCGAAAAATTCGAACAAACAATCTCTTAGAACAACTTTTCAATACTGTTGTTAACTAACCAAAGATGGCGAGTATTTATACTCTTTGTTCGGCGTGCTAGAAAAAAAAACTGCGCAATAAGTAGTCAAAAATTACATTTTTCTCGCGAAAATTATTTTTATAGTACCGGGAATCCCAGTTGAACAATTATCAAAAACTGAATATAAAGAACTGTTTTGCAAGATTTTATTTTTGAAGAAATCCATGCCAAATGTTTTGCAAACGATTTTTTATTCTCGTCGAAACCAAAATCGTTTTTGGAATTCAGTTGATATCAATGCTGTTTCAAACGTAGATTAAAGAAACTGGTATACTCGACTGATAAAACTATTTTTCGTTTTCCATCTTCTATTTCTTCATGAATATTTTTTCATTTATCATAAACTTTATGAAATCGAATTTTAACATTGCTAGGCATAACGACAGGGTAGTAATTTAGTAGTTTTTTTTTTTTTTTGAAGAAAAATCGCGATGAATGATTTAAAATACTTGAACTTTTTCTCTTTACTAATTGTAGAACATTTTCGCGAACATATAGGAAAAATTATAAATTTGCAAAAAGGATGACTTTGGAAGAATGAATTGAAAAAGAAAGAAAAAAAATGAATATGTTATACTTTAAGTATCGAGTGTAACGAATGAAATTGTTGAAACTATAGTACCATTTTTGTTTCATTACACTCATAAAACCTTGAGTGACAGTTAAGATAAGGTGAGGTTAAAAAAGCCAGCGGGTGAAAGAACCATTTGAATCTCAGTTTTTAACAAATTAAAATATTGCCCATCTACTGAACAAGGTTGATGTCCGTTGGTAAGACGGATGTTTTTTTTTTGTTATAAGAAATTTTTTTGTTAAAAGAAATTTGTCCAACACATTGACATGTTATGTCGTAATTTTAACTTCTTTGTTTTTTTAAATTTTTATTGAAAAAAATAGAAAAAAACATTATCATGCATGATTCAGAGGAATATACGCAATCACAAAATCTACAAATTACATGCATATTTACAGACTTTTTAAAAATTTTCAGTTCATCGTATTTTAAATGTTCTTTAAAATTCTCAAATTTATCAAATTTTCACAATTTCCAAGTTACACTTTAAATTTAATTTTTACATACATTTTAAAGGACTTAATCTTCGCTTTTCAAAAATATTTCGAAATTATTTCAAACTTGTGGAATTTGATTAAAATTTTTACGAGTTAAGTTAAGTTAATTTTTCAATACTCTCCAAGATTCTCAGGTATTATAAAAAAATTAAAAAACATCGTCAAGCACATTAAAGTATATAGTTTAATAAAAACTTTGGAATTGTATAAAAGTTTATAATTTAATATATAATATACAGATTGAGTAAATTGTGAAATACTATAGAACTGTTGTAATTTCAAATATTAATTTTTTTTGTTTACCTAAAATTCGTGAACATGAATTTTAGGTTCTGTTTCCATGAAACAGTATTGGCGGGTTATTCAAAAAGAAATCTTTAATGATAGAAATAATTAACAAATTTTATTTTTCATAGCTAAACTACTTAGAAAATAATACCAAACTTATTGTGATTGTTCAATGAATCATAGTATATATAGAATATGATGCAACTGTAAAATGCTATAGAACTATTGTAATTTAAATTATGATTTGCGGTTATTCAAGACCCAGTTATGTTTCATGACTCCATCCAAACTCAGCCTCATGCTTGGTTGCACTACCAAAAGCTGGAACAGAATAAAAAAAATTTTTTTTAGCAAAGTGTACAAATTATTCGATTTGAGATAAAATTTGTACTAGTTATATCACCTTTTTAATGAGATCCTTGGCGCTGTCGTTTACGAAATCGGGAGTTTCGAAGATTCCATTTTTGATGTTTATGTAAATCTGGTCATTGGTTTCTACGCAAAATGGTGTAGAGCCAACCAAGCATTCATAGCAAACGACCCCGATGCACCAAAGGTCCACTGAGGGATCGTGGGTTGGGTCTGACACCATTTCTGATGGAAAATACTCCAAAGTACCGCATAAGGTTTCTCTTCGAGACGAAGGAGCGTGGATAGCAGAGCCGAAATCCGCGATTTTTAACTCCCCTTTCAAGCCTATCAGTAAATTTTCGGATTTGATATCTTGGTGAATGACTTTTTTGCTATGGCAGTACTTGAGAGCATAGGCAAGTTGGTATATGTACGTGGCCGTTCTGAAAGCATAATTATTTGGAACAAATCATTGCAACAAACTTGTAGTAGATAATGGGATAAACTGATGTGGAAACAAATGAACGTCATAGAAGAGTATAGAATAAAGTTGTAAAAAAAGGTTTATATATTAGGGGTTATGCACATAATATGCCACGTGATCAGGGGGATGAAGGGAGTAGCTAACGCGTTATATCACATATTTTTGCATCTGCTGAACATTCACAAATTTTATTTGTTCCATCGTTAAGCTCGTTATGCTCTGTATTTTAAAATTAGTAGCAGTGTTTTGCCGTGTTTCTAAAATTTTTTGTTCACTGTTAAAGTAGTATTTTGGAATATAATTTGTTTGAATATATGTGTGATTATATCAGAAGCGTAGTTAGATGAAATTTTCGGCAGGGGTTTCTGCAAAAATAATTCATATTCACGTCGGGATTTTATAATTCGAGAAAATCTTAACTAGAAAGATTATAAGCGTTTCACAGGTTCCTATAATTTTTATATTATATGCTAGATATTCATAAAATTTTATTTCATTCTCTGGTGATTTTGTAGATTTCTAGTATTTTTATAGACCACTCTATAGATTTCTAGAATGTGATGCTATAGTACTGAAAATTTAACGATTCTGATTATTTTATTTGTTTAAAAGAAAAATTCTTTTCTATGTATTCTCGTAATTTGTTTCGAATATTTATAAGTATTTCAAGAATGACATGTTCTAGTATTCAAAGTTATATAAATTTTTGAGAAAATTATCTTTACATAGTTATTTAGTATTAAATGATTCCTAGTATTTCTCACATGTTTTTAATATTTGTCATACTGTAAAGTCTTTTCTAGCAACTTTTTTAAATTTTTAGTATGTTGAAAATTGTTTAATAGATTTGTGGAATGAAGTATTTTATAATCTCAACTTGGATGGATTTTTAGAACCTTGTTAGATTTCTGGGAAAATTACATTTCCATGATAAATAATATTTCGATGATCTCGTGTTATTTTTATTTTTTTTATATTTAGTAGGTATTGTATATTTTTCTAAGTACTTTTATACAATGCTTCATACGCTTTTCATAATTCGATGCTCAAAAATGATCATAGTTACTTGTTCATATTTTTCGGAAATCATAGAATATTATTACTTATATTATTTCTTCAGAGTTTTAATGACTCGACAGATTTTATGGTATTTCTATTCATTTCTAACTAGATTTCTAGAATTCAGTTCTCAAGGGCTGAAAGTTTTTTAGATGTTCAGAATTTTGGTAGATTCTAGTTTTTTCATCAATCCCTGAGGTGTGACAATTTTTCAAATATTTATTTTCTACGTTATTCTATCCAAACATTCAACATTTGAATTTAGTTGAAAAAAAGTTTTTCTGAAATCAGGATAATTGGTATTTGTTTAATATCAGTAAAATATTGTATCGTTTTTTTAGTACTTTTATACAATGCTTCATACGCTTTTCATAATTTATTGCTCAAAAATTTGTAGTTTCAAAGAACGTGGGTATTTTTTCAGATTTTTCATGTCTCTGAAGTTTCAAACGTTTAAAATAATACGAAAAAAAAGTTGTTCCATCATTCCTAGAAATAGTTTTCATTGATAATTATCAATATTTAACGAATACTATTTGACATTTCTTGTTTTTTTTAATTCTAATCATGGGTGCAAATAAAAAAAAATTTTTTTGTTTTCGTTTATTTCATACACGTATGGAACTTCAGGCACATGATTTTCCAGAAAACAGTTCCTTTTCATAGCATTCTATTACTTTTAGTATTTCACCAGAGTTTTTATGATTCGATAGATTTTATAGTATTTCTATTAATTTCTAATTAGATTTCTAGAATTCAATTCTCGAAGTGCTCAAAGTTTTTTAGATTTTCAGAATTTTTGTAGTTTTTTTTTATTAATCCCTGGGTTGTAACAATTTTCTCAAATCTTTATTTTCTATGTTACTCTAGCCAAACATTGAACGTTAGAATTTCCTTGAAGAAAAATTCTCCTGAAATAAGGATTATTATTATTTTTAAGCCAGCAAAACTATTGTACGATGACTCTTTAATATTTGTGAATAATTATAAGTGATTTTCTAAAAACATTCATTTCGCAAGTGTGACGTAACGTTTGTGGGAGAGGGAGTCTAAATGTTTGTGACTGAGTGTGACATAAGAGGAAATAGGGTTCAAAAATTACTAAAAAGTGGGCGACGTATAATGTCCACGACCCCTTATGGATAAAATATGAAAATTTGATGTATCTTTACCTCGCCTGGTCCAATCTTGAATTTAGTTGTTCTTTCAAAAGAGCGTACAAACTACCGCCTGGGGCATATTCCAAAATCAAGTAGATTTTTTCCGAATCATGGAAATAACCAAACATTCGAAGAATATTCTTATGCCTATAAACAAAAGCGTCTATAACAACTTTTTATTCACAAAAAGTTACATTAACTACATAAATCAGGCTGAATAAAGTACCTCAAATGATTCTGGATTTCTATTTCCCTTCTGACTTGATTCTCCATGTCTTTCTGTTTGACTTGCTCCTTTAATAAAACCTTCAGAGCCACAACGTACCTGGTGCGTTTTTCTCGAGCTAAATAGACATTCGCAAACTGTCCTTCTCCTAGCGTTAGACCAATGTCAAAATCATCGATGACCCATTTCTTTTCTCCGGATTCATTGCTTTTTTTCTGTTGTGGAACGTTTTGCTTTGTGGGAATAAATTGTAGAAGAGGCATTAAAACACATCCTTTTTTATGGATTTTATTTTCTTCATGATGTTGAGCAGAGGTTCTTGCAGGCTCCACCGATGCGGGTTTTTGATTAAGTTCCTGATGAATTTCCAAGGAAATTTTTACCGTTGGTTTGGCAAAAGCAAAAGAGGAAACAGAATTCGACGGTCCCGAGCAACTTTGTCGCAACTCGCGCGAAAAAGTATAAACTATCGCATCTCAAATCCCTCACGACCAAGTATCGTATCTCTATGTTACCTCGCGCTTCCACTCTGTTGCATCTCGAACGGCAAAGAACAAACTGTCACAACTCGCAGCGTCGTTTTCATACAATCGCAACTCTGGACGTCGCTTATAAACTATTGCAACTCGTTTTTTTTAAATTTCGAATTAATTATGAATTAAATAGCTTGAGTCACCATCTAACACACACGGCAAAAATTGAAATAAAAGAAATGAGTTGCTGATTAATACATATATTATAAACTAGTATCACAACTCGAATTCATAAAAATATTCCGTTCTCTAATATCGTATCTCGGCATGCTTGCGCGTAGAAGGATGCGATGAAAATACACGATGTTGTTTTGTTTTGGGGTTAGTGCGAACCAGTGCAAAATTAATTATTCTTTTCAATTCATTATTGAACATGTTTCTTATAATGTTCAATGTTAACATTGAAAATTCTATTGTATTGAATATTATTCCTTATATACTGTAATTGGACTCAATAAATTAAGTTTTGTTAAAATGTAATTTTATTTTTACATTTCGACCATTTCTGAACAATTCGAATTGATGTATGATAATTTTGAAGACATAATGAACTTCAGTAAGGCATCGTTTACATTCTTTTATATATTTATATATAATGTCAATGAAAAGTAATTATACTTACATTTGTCAATTTATCGTGTTTCAAAAATTATTATTGTCACAACCCACATAAATTTTATGGATGTGGCAGCTTTTAGGTGATTACAATATTATTCTTTGTATGTTTATTATTACTGTTTATAAATCATTTATCAGTTTTACACTATAGTATCGAAATGAAAATCAAATATACTTTCAGGGCAAGTAACTAGTTCTTTTCATAAAGAAAAAAATATTTTTCATAAACATAAAACTCTAATGTATAGAAAAAAGTAATTTTATTTAAATAAATAATTCTACTTCAACGCACAAAAAGAATTTAACTTTCTATGTAATCTGAACTCAAGATAGATATAAATGCATTGAATGAGCAGAAAAAACTTTATAAAGATTTTTAAATCACTACGAAAGTTGAACATCATTGGATTTCAAGAAGCGTATTATTGGGATTGCAACAGTTTATTAGAGACGTCCAGAGTTGCGATAGTATGAAAACGACGCTGCGAGTTGTGACAGTTTGTTTTTTGCCGTTCGAGATGCAACAGACTGTAAGCGCGAGCTAGAGATACGATACTGGGTCGCGAGGGATTTGAGATGCGATAGTTTATACCTTTTCGCGCGAGTTGCGACAAAGTTGCTCGGGACCGTCGAATTGAGTACTTACATGGGAAGTCGGCTCTTCTTTGCTCCCTTGGTCGCACATTGCTTTTCAGTTCAAGAGCGTGTATTTTTGCAGATAATTGTTCCTTTAATTAAAACATATTTTTACTTTACATGAGTTTAAGTCAGAACATAGTCTGCCAAAATGTAATTTAAATGAAAATGAAATAAAGTTTTACTATGTATGTAAGCTCATGTTTGTATTATTTGAAATAGAATATTTATTGAAAAATTAAATTCAATGGTGATTGAAATTACTTATTAGATTTTTCAAATACATAAGCATTAATTATTTCAGGAAGTTGAAACAATCAAGTTTTTGTAGAATTTTGAAAAAAATGTCTATAACAAAAAAAAAATTCTCAAAGTTTCAGGTATTCCTTGTGAAAAGTCATGCCGTGTTTTGCAATATAAGATGAAAACTCTAAGTTTTTTAAATATTTCATTCATTTTATAATATAAAAAAAATTAAATTATTTTCTTAAAAAGTGTAGAGTTTATAAATACAGCCAAGATGTAGTATATTCAATTTATTTTTTAAGTGTCAGTATTTTTTTTAATGCTATAATTTTTTTAAACATAACTTAATTGATTTTCAACTTAAAAATTTTGGAAAGATTCGATTATTGAATCTTTCCAAAAAAAAAAAAAAGAAATTGTATAATTACTCACATTTTCCAAAAATGGATAAAATTATACAGTGTAAAGTTGAAAATTTTCATAAACTTTATCTCACAAATTTTTCAACACTATAATTATTTTTCTACAAAATTAACATATAAACTTTTACGAATACAAAAGTTTTTTACAAATGCAAAAAATTTAAAAGATTTAAATCGGAAGATTTAATATACATTTGCTCTTAACTTTTGAAAATACGTAGTGGGGGAGACTGGGGCAAAATGCGCAGTTTTTGATATTATTCAATTTTTGAGGCAGCATAAGCGCTGAGATCTGCAAATGTCACTATATTGTAGCCCACATATGTGGCTACAATTTAGCCTCAGACAACTTAAGTTCGAGTTGAACCTTATGCCTCATATATTTATTAAAAAAAAAAAGATTTTCTGCGCATTTTGCCCCACGCTGGGGTAAAATGCGCAACTTGTGGGGCAAAATGCGCAATTCCGAAAAATGGGGTTTCCACGACGTTGATGGCTGAAAAACTGTGGGAAACATGAAGTAAATGATTTCATAAATAATTTTAATGAAAATTTTTTTGTTCAGAACAAAATTTGATTGTAAAAATTTTTATTTGTTTAGAACAAAAATTTTGTAAGTAGTGATCGAGTGAACAGCCTTGCACGCTTCGAATAATTTTCCACCATCGATACGCTCTGTTTTGCGAACATGAACGCGAGCCATGATGAAAAAAAAACCAATTTAGAAAAAGTTCGTTATTCCACAAAAATAAAAAAAAGTCTTTAAACTTTCAAATTTGATTTCAAAAAGAAAGGTGTTGGGTGTTGAGGTGGTGTGTTCAAAAGTGACACGCCGCCTTTTTTTGCTCATCACCCTCATCACATTTTTCAAGAAAATGTTTGAGGGCCCCGGGGCACTGCCCCGGCCTCGATACGACCCTGGGTATAGAAACAATTTGACGAAAAAAAAGTGAAAAACAACAAAAAAGTGAAGGAAATAGCATACCATCACCAAACACAGCGAAACAATACAAAACCAGCCCTGCGCATTTTGCCCCACGCAAAACTATACATTCTGCCCCATGGCTGCATTTCCGGTTTATTATCGTGTGATCCGAAAACGAGTCAAAATTTCACCAATCCGATCACGTTTTCGTCTTTCTCACACCTGAATAACTAGGAAAACTCACCTACCATCAATTCTGATGAAAAAAATGACGCAAAAGTTGAAGTTCCCTTTCAGACAATTATTTACAACACAGTGGCTAAAACACACTTTGTTATACAACCGAAAAAGTAAACAAACAAACAAAACGCAATTACTGACGTTCGATACTCGACACTAAAGGAATATATGGAAAAAATTTCAAGTGTCCAGTGATTACCGTTTTGACGGTAATGCAAATTGAATATTTTTTAAACCGCGCATTTTGCCCCAGTCTCCCCTGCGCATTTCAGAAAGTTCTGTAAAATAGTAAAAAGCGCCAATAAATTGTTTAATTATTTTTGAATAATACAACCCACAATCAACATAAGA
Organism: Platygaster orseoliae; assembly: GCA_030522825.1. Lineage (NCBI taxonomy): Eukaryota > Metazoa > Arthropoda > Insecta > Hymenoptera > Platygastridae > Platygaster > Platygaster orseoliae. The sequence goes on from JAPYZL010107237.1 coordinate 8,871, forward strand.
AATTATAAAATATCTTGAAATTTCACGTTTTTAACAAAGTTTTTAGACATAAGAAGAAAAGTTTTGAAAAACAATTTAGAATTTATAAAATTAGTGCATATAATATGCACACATAAAAGTCAATGAAAAAAATATATGAACTCTCAGAAATAGAGCATTTTTATTTTATTTGTAGGATTGCTTATAATTTTTTGAAAAAATACTGAATTTACAAAAAAATTTGGTAAGAATCTAAAAAATATCAAGCGATTGAAAATCACTTTTAAAACATTCAAAAAACTATAGCTTATTCCTCGAAAAAAAAGTCAGAAACCAGAACATCAAAGAAAATCAGAATTTTCACAAAATTTTCAATAATTTTTCAACTTTTGATTCAACATTTTCCAATTACAGGATTTCTTTTTCATTCAAACAAATTATCATAATTTTCTAAAAATGACATTTAATTTGAAAGGCCTTTGTTTATTGGACGATTATTCTGTCAAAAAATGTCAGAAGTCCATATTTCAGTATAAAAAAATGGACGTGCAGATATTCGGACGCGTTGCCAACCATTTTTCCGAATCCCTTTTCCCGAACAGCCTTTTTCCCGAACGGTCATTTTCCCGAAAACCGTTTTCCCGAAAGGTCTTTTTTCGAACGACCATTTTCCCGAAAAACCATTTTCCCGAACGGTCTTTTTCCCGAATCCATTTTACCGAAGGGTTTTTAACTCCCCCGAACGGGAAATTTTTCTATCAACCTAATGTCTAGAAATACCATGGTTACGCATTTACGATTTTTAGATTTCAAAACTGCAATAAAAATTTTCAATTAGTAAATAAAATTTTTTAGTTTCGAAATAACATAAAATTCACAATTTTTAAATATATAACTTTTACTATGAATCTTTTTATTGAAAACTTTTCTTATGAAGTTCATAAATGTATACAATTGAAATAAGAGTAAAATTCCAACCAAAATTCAATTTATATTATAGGGACAATTATCATTCGGGGAAAAATACTATCGGGAAAATGGCCATTCGGGAAATAATACGTTCGGAATAATGACATTTCGGGAAAATGACCGTTCGGGAACTTGATTCGGGAAAATGACCAGAAATCATTCGGACGAATCTCTGGCAGGGTAATCACAATGAAATAAATAATCTTTCCCTGCCCGCGTCCCTGTCAGATAATTTAGATAATAATAATTGATCGTCCCTGTCCGATTTCACTAGAAAAAAGCATACACGACGACGACTGGTTGGTAGTGATGAGAAAAATATCATTAAGGAAAAAAATCAATTAGTATCAGCAAAGTTTTAGTGTTACTGATAGTGAGTGTTATTTCTAGATACAATAATCTATTTTGGGATTTCACTTTGTGGGTACATATACTAAGAAAATAAGTTTAAAATCACTATATTTACATGAGAATCAGTGTGTTAAGAATTTAACACACTGATTGATATAATTTATTTTTTCAAGTGGTTATTTTCACCTCAAGATGAATGTTATACAATTTTTGTTGTGTATTTTATAATAGTTAAAAAGTTTTTGCAAATTTTAAAAATCTAGGCAACGCTTTAATGTTTAAAAAATATAAGAAATAGCATTAAAATATTTTAGGTTTCAGAAGAAAATGTTACTTTTCTTCTAATTCAATTTTTTTTCTTTAAACTGTATTCTTTTGAAAATTCCCGATGTGAAATTGTGCACTTCTAAATTAGGAAAAATTTAATTACACACTTTTTTTTTCATGTATAAAAATTACAAAAATATTCTTTAGTTATCTGTAATAAAATTATTTTTTACTGCACAATGCATACATACAAAGTTATACAATTTAAAGTTGAACAGTAATATATGCATTTATGTAAAATAAAAAAACTGACATCCGAAAATTCTTGGCTACAGTGGAAAATGTAACTTTTCTTCTCAATAAATTTTTTTTCACTTAGTGTTTATTTATTCATATTCAATTTTTTTTCGCGTGTCAACATAATTTACCAAATTACAAAACCTTCTAGAAAAATTGTTCTCAGTTTAATAAAAATTTTTGTATGTTTCTATTTTTTATGTTATTGTAAAATAAAAGAAATTCTTGAAAGTAGTTATATTCTTCTACAGAAAACTGCGTTACATTACATTTTGACAGAGCGAGGGGGGGTGGGGGCGGATTGGTCAAAAAATCCTGAAAATTGCATTCCATATTGTATGGTCAGTCCTAATTTAGATAGTAAAGCATATTCATTGTATAAACATTTATGAATTCTTATATTTATTTATTCATAATATATATATTGGTTTATTTATATGAAGCATATTTATTGTATTAACATTTACAAATTTTTTGATTAATTTATTTATATATTTATCTATAAATTTTTTTTTTAATTATATTATTTATTTTCATATTTATATATATTTTTTATTTTATATATGTATGTATATAATTATTCATGTTTCCAATACTTATAGTACGAATGAAGGTTTTTTTGTCAGTGTATACAAAGTGTACCAAAATCCCTGTACCAAAAAAAATTTAATATTCCTTTTTGAATTTCAAGTGGAAAAGTTCTTTGCCACTTTTTACAAAACTCAAAATCAAAAAAGGTATTCAAGTTTTAAATTTAAACAATAAATGTGCTCTTACGAAGAGTGGGGATAAAAACCACTCACCAAAATTTACTCAAATTTTCTTCATATTTTTGTGAGTCTAAAAGTCCTTTGCCACTTTTCGCAAAACTCAAAATCACAAAAGATATTCGAGTAAAAAGTTTCAACCAATCAGATTTCTCAGATTTCAAACTCGAATAATTTTTTTCGTTTTGAGTTTTTTGAAAAGTAGCAAAGGACTTTTCGAGTGGGAAAAATATGAAGACAATTTGGTTAGAGTTTGGTTCGTGATTTTTATCCTCACTTGTCGAAAAAGCGTATTTATTGTTTAAATTTCAAACTTGAATAACTTTTTTGATTTTTAGTTTTGTAAAAAGTGGCAAAAGACTTTTCGACTTGAAATTCAGAAAGGAATATTAAATTTCTTTTTGGTACCGGGATTTTAGTACCCCCTGTACATGAATATGTGATATAATATTTTTAGGAAAAGTATGGGAAAATATACAGTAATTTTTCAAATACCTAGAGTACAAATGACTAAGTTTTTTTCTCAGATTATGGAAAATGCGTCGAGTTCAAGAATATACGAAGCATTTTCCAAGTTCTAAGAAGATAAAATTTTTCTTATTGCTAGGTTAGTATTTATATTTTAAAATCGAAAATCATTTCCTGCAGAGAAGAAAAACTATTCTTTTTTTATTTTTGAGTCGAAAAGTCCCAAGCGATTTTTCAAAATCATCGAAAATTATCATGTTATTCAACTTTCTGATTAACCAATCACTATGTTTAGTCCAAAAAAAATATTCACGTTTTAAACTTTACAGAACAATGTCATTCGAACACAATTTTTCTTCGTATGTGAACTTTTTACGAATTATTTTTCAATAGAAAACTTGCGATGATTTATGACTTTTTGGCAGAGAAATTGTGAGTCGGGTCCTGAATTTTTTGGGGCCAAACATCGTGATGGGCAAGTAAGAAAGTTGAATGACTCGATCATTTTTAAGAATTTCGAAAAGTGAAATAGAACTTTTCGACTTAAATTTCTAAAAGAAATGTGTTTCTTTGTTTTTTTTTTTTTTTTGGAAGGGAAATTTATAATTAGGACTTACTGTTTTCCGATGATAAGATGAATTTTTGAAATTTTCTAAAATTTTAAACTTTACAAATCACTGTCAACTTTACTCAATGAAATGTTCTTTGATACTGTGAAAAATACTTTAAATTTCAAGTAAGTATTTGTAGCATTTTTCAAGTTTAAGATAGACAAAATTTTTCTTATCACTGAATTGGTGTTTATTTTTTGAATAAAATTCAAGAATGATTTCTTCCAAAACCATCTAATTTTTCGAAGAACACCTTGAATTTTATGATTGTGATAAAATGTATCAGTTTCACATTGTTTGAATTTTCATAATAGATTCGAAGTTTCAAGTTGTCGGAATTTGACAAAACCAATCCAAAAATATATTCATGTAATGTAAATTTTATATTGGTCTTAAAATTATGAAATCAAGAATTTTTTCCGCAACTATTTAAATTTTTCGAAAAATCTACTGATATTGACAATCCTGAAAAATTATTTCGATTTGGAATTGTTTGAAAATATACTCGTAAACGATCTAAAGTTTTTAATTCTCAAAATCTGAAAAAAATTTATTCCACAATTGAAGTTTTGACTCAAAATTCATAATAGTTTCTCTAAAAACACTAGTCAAAGTAAAAAATTTTTGAAAATGTTAAAGTTGAAAATATTTCCAGAAAACCTATTTGTAAAAATATCTTAAAATTTTATTGTTTGAAAATGTAGAACGATTTTCAAAAATGTGAGAAAACGTTAGAAAAATTAATTCGAAAATTTTTCTAATCTGCAAAAAATTGAAAAGGCAAATTTTAGAGAAAGTGAAAAATTGCGAAAATTTTCTTTACGTTTACTGAAACTCGAAAATGAATATTATGTGGTCTTGATTTCCCACGAAATTCAATTAGGTAGCAAATTTTTTTTGTATCAAAAATAATCTTAAATAATTTTGCAGGATTTTTCGAAAAATAATGAATTTCTCTTCTCAGTGTCATGAGTCCAAAGGGGGTCGCCCAAAAAAAGTGTACATCGAGAAAAGTGATGAGAAAAGCGACTACAATTGAAGGAAATATTATCAATTTCACCTTTTACCTAATTATTTGTAGTTCTTAAACAATAAAACATATTCAACAATCAACTTCTGACAATTTTTAAATACCGTATTTAGTTACAATGAAAGTAGTTCTTTTACCCACACCATGCAGTGAAAAAGCCAGATGACAACTTTTTTTTAACAATTGTATCTTACCGAGAAATGAAGTGACATAACAATATACCATCACATATTGCAGTTAAGGGATGAAACTTTCGAGATTAGGTTGGGATTTAAGAAATTTTTTCTAAAAACGCATAACTTAGAGCACCTCAAATGAAAAATTGGCTTTTTTAATCCCACCTTACCCTAATGGTTTGTTATTACGAATTTTCGCGTTTATCAATAAAATACTGTCACAAAAGATAGGCAAACGCCTTCAATTTTTACCAAAATTTGAAAAAAACTAGAGTCAGTATTGGTGATGACAATGTGTTGACAAAAATACAAGTACATTTTCAGATATTACTTCGGAAAATAAGTACGAAATAGGAAGGAAACAACAAGATTTACAACGTAAAAAACTTAAGAATACTATGTCAATGTTTATTAATTCTTAACGTAACTTAATAAATTTTTTAACAGAGGATAAACATATGGTATTCGCAAGAAAAAAAATGACGAAGCTGAATTCTCTGCCCTGAAATGATAGTTCCATCATATAATATAGTCAATATTTTTGATTATTTGAACCTTTTTTTACACTGGCATAAAAATGTCACAAAAAATTATTACTTTATATGGTAGCTTGATAAACTGTGCTCGTAACTCATTGACGAATCCCATGCGATAAGCACTAGTTCGCTCCATGAATACTTTTCAAGCACTTTAAAGGTGAAAAAAGGTGGTAAAAATGGACCATTTTTTTCGTATGGCCGCCATTTTGTTTCTTATGAACATTTTGACTAAAACTGTGATTCATGATCCGAGGAATCTAATGATAATTAATAATTGCATATCGGTTTCTGTTTCACAATTCACATTTATGGTTCCCGAGATTTCTTATCGGCCAGCAGTGAAAATCAGCGCGACAAGGTCATATTGACCGCTGAAAATTTGTACTTAGAAAATAAATTCTCTTGACACAAAAATAAGTTTTTATACTCGAATAATAAGAAAAAACAAACTAAAATGTAGAACGTTCTATGTTGCCTTGTAGATGCAAAATAATTTCTTGAAAAACAGCCTAAAATCGGTAATGTAGAGTCTAGACGGTAACACCCCCTAATCGCAGTATTTTAGAGAAATTTTTTTTCAGTGTGGAATTAATAAGAGAATAAATTGTATTTACTTTTCCGAAGTTATAGGAAAATGACTGGATGCTTCGAATGAAGAATGATTGCTCGCCATTGCGCAGGGAACCACAATTTACACTTCCTAATCCCAAAATTATACTAACAAAAACCACTTGAAATGGTAAAATTATAAATGAAAAAATTGTTCATTTGACCTACATGAAAAAGACTTTTCGTAAAAAAATCAGGATTTAATATTTCGACTATAATGAAAAATTTTTTAATAATTATAGCTAGAATGACTATTCTGCTCAACCAGCAAATCAGTCCTTTAAATATTCAGGCAAGGTAATCCAAAAAAGTTATGAATAAATGAAAGATCAGAAAAAATGGACAACCACTATTTAACTATAAAATCAATGATAAAAGAATGCGAATGCTATATTGCTAAAATAAATACATTAACTTCCATTAATATTATCAAACAACTATAAATGTTCCGTATTATAATACAAATTATCAATTCCACTTAAAATTCTACATGGTTATAAAAGACAAAAACGTGATCGCTTAGAATAGATTTTAAATTCTGTGTTCAACGAAGCAAAAATGTAAGTATTTATACTCTTTCTTCAAGGTCCTGGAAAAAAAACCAACGGGCAATAAGCTTAATCTTGTATATTAATTTAGAGATTAAACAAATAAAACTTTATTATCTATTTCAAAATCTTATCGTCTGCTTTTCGAGGATCAGCTTTTCCAAGGATATTCTGATACGTTGAAAAATTACTTTTTTGTCACGAAAATTTTTTTTTATAATACGGAGAATCTCAGTTGAACAATTTTCAAAATCTGAATATGAAGGAATATTTAGGAAGAAGTAATTTTACTTCAAATCCACGACAGAGATTCTATGAATGACCCTGTATTTCGGTGGAAATCCAAATTATACATGAAATTCATTTGATATCAATGCTGTTTTAAATTAAGATTGAAGAAACGTCTAATGTATGACTGATACAACTATCTTTCGTTTTTTATCTTTTATTTCTTCATGACTATTTTTTTATTTTTCATAAATATCGTAAAATCGAACTTAATCATGTCTAGTCATAACGACTGAATGGTAATTTGGCAGTTAATTTGTTTTCACGGAAAATTGCAAATAATTTTACAAAAAACATAAACTTTTTTTATCCACTAATTGATGATAGAAAAACTATGCGGACATGTAAGAAAAAAATTAAATTAAAAAAAAAAAAGAAAAAGGATGAATTTTAAAAAGGTTTAAAAAAAATTATTATGCTTCAATTATCGAGACTGACAAATGAAATTGTTGAAAGTATTGTAACATTTTTGTTCTATCACACTCATAGAATGTGGTCAGACAGTTGATGTTTTGTTATGATTAATTTCTGTGTTTGGTAATTTCCATTGTTTCTTTAAGAAAATAAAATACTTTAAAAAAGATAGCTAGACAATTTAATTTATAACGTTGTTGGAAAAAACTAAAGTCACTATAAATGATGACTGAATGCTTTGACAAAGATTCAATAGATATTTATACTACAAGGGAGAAAGAGGATGATTTCAACGAGTGCGAAGTTGGGCACTCGCTACCGCTCGTGCCCAAACGCACGAGTTTGAATCATCTTTCTCCCATGTAACATACAATATTTTTTCCCGTGCATGTACAATAAAATGGCCACTTTTTTTGCGTGGAACGTGGGAGGAAAAAACACTTTTTTGGGTAAACGACAACATGTAACTTTCGACGCGAGTTGGTTACTGTTGTGATAATTTGACAAAACAAAACACAACAAACTTATGTACACAAGTTATGACTTATGGACAGTGTGAGTCGAGTGAGTATGGCAGT
>JAPYZL010107243.1:0-15046 GCA_030522825.1 Platygaster orseoliae
CACAAAATTTTGGTGGATAATAAAAAGTTAATGTTTTTGAGATTGTAAAAATTGTTGGGGAATTGTGGGCCACAACCTAAATTAAGTCAATACTCAAAACTTCTTTGTAAAAACTTTATTAAAAGATTCAAAATGACAAATGAATTGTTAATCATTAAAAAAAGAAAAAAAAACTCCTGCCACTGTCACTCACATATACAATTTGGGCACGTGAACGTGTTGGCAGAGGTAAGGACACAATTTGTATGGACACAATAATAAATTATAAAATATGGACATAAAAAATATACACAATAAAATATAGACACAATATAGACACATAATAAATGCACAATAAAAAAATTGGTATGTATGTCAAAAATTTTGAAACACCGGTGGCCCACAAAAAGTGGCCCATGATTCCCCACAAGCTATGTTTTGACATATGGTGGCTTGATTAGAACTCGACAAAATTTTATGCGAAATTCCTTTTGTATATTGAAATGCCAAGGTACAACGATAATTGTCAGCCCATTTACCTTAGTTGATTCGTAACGATGTGTTGGAAATTGATGCACGAGAAGAATACAAATAAATTCTTAAAGAAATTTTTTTTGAGGTTAGTATTGCACAGCACACTAGGGACGTATACATCGGTTAACTACTAATGTAAAAATATGCTTGTAATAAAGAAGACTTCGACATTTGTGTCGCACCATACAACTTGACATACGAACGATACATAGCAGTGGCCCACAATTCCCCACTTTCCCCTATTTAATGGATTTTTAGTATTTTTCATATTTTTTGACATAACTATAAAATTAACAGGATTTTTCATGGATTTCTATTTTTAGTATTGAAATAAATTTTCCAGAAAACTATATTTATTTCTATTATTTCATCCATTTCCATTACTTTAGGTGAATATACTTTATATTTTCAGTATTCATGAAATTTAATAATATTTCTTATATTTTTATGGGTACCTTATAAATTTCCTGAATTAAACGCTCTAATGAGTAAGGTCTCGTAGATATTAATTATTTTTATAAATTTTTGGGAAAAAAATATCTACGTAGAATTTTATTACTCAAGTGATTTCTATTATTTTTAATCTTTTTCATACTTGTCAACATTTATAAAATATGTGGTATTTTTTAGTCTTTTTATATACTTATAATATCTTTATAAATTTCCATATATACATATATATATAACTCAGAGCTTCTGGAATTTATAAATTTTTTGTATTCCAAAAGATTTTTCAGAACACAGTATATTCATAGATTTCTAGTACTTTCAGTTTTTTTGTATTTTTGCAGTATTTATAAAATACAAAGGTTCTTCTCATATTTTCACAAATTTTTATATAGATTTTTAAAATGCTTCCAAATTCAAAGTTTAAATCAATATGAATCATAGAATTTCATATTAATTGCAAAATAATAATGAATTTTACAATGTTATATTCTATTTAATTCATTATTTTTATCACTTCCAAAATGACATATTATATATTAATATTTAAATATGTATATAATAAATACTGAGTTGCACAGTAATTTGTACTAAAGATTTTATTATAAAAATCATTACAAAAATAGGCATATAAAAATTTATATGATAGTAAAACATTTTCATTACACATATTTATTTACGCATGCATTATATTTTATTTTCATATATGTTTTTTATCGTTCTTATAGATACTGTTATAAAATAATGTTCAATACATAACATTCAATACATATTCATGAATTCAAACCTAAGTATAAAACTCTTATTATTCAAAATCAAAATCATATCGCCAACGCCCCCCTAAAAAAACTAACTACTACGCCACTATCTGGAATATTTTTCTATATTCTAATTCTAAGAGTAATTCATCAATACTCGTAAATTTCGCTGAAAAATCCCAAAACTTTCTCTCACGATTTCCAACCGACAAAAACACTGAATATTCATGAACTTCTTTTTTTCGTGTACTTTCCGAATAATTTTTTCACGACTTTCCTCTGCGAATAATCCGATTCGTCAAAAAGTTCGGCCATTTTTAGATTCACCCACTCTATTTTCGCACTGTATACAGTGCATTGACCTTCATCGAAACTACCGCAACACACATTTAAATCCGCCAATTCCACGTCCACACAAATAAAGTGCATCGATCTTCATTCGCGAAAAAAACCCTGTCATATTCCCAATCTCTTCCAAACCCAATACTTTCTCTCGATTTTTATTTACAAACATCCGTACGAAAACAAAACAAAATCAACGCAAATCAGCTGATCTACTTATGGGCGCGCGATAAACAAAAAAACTTCTAGAATCCCTAGCGCTCTCGGGCGAGTAGTTTTTCCCAAATTGTCACTCGCTATAAAGCCAATTAAAAACCCACCGCGCTGATTTTCCGGACCCGGCGTGACCCGTACTGGCTGTACTGCGACTTGGTAAGTGACACTCGCGACATTATGCCGAAAACTTGCGTGTGAACGCGGGGGGAATAAGAAAACAATTATGTCCGTTCGCGGTTTTGTTCACACGCAACGAGAGTGAGAGAGAGAGAGAGGATGATGCCGAGGTATGGAAAATAACGACGGGAGAAAACGCAACGCGGGTTTTTGACGCGCCGCGAGCCACGATCACTCCTCGTAATCCGCTGCCATGTTCCGAGGCGCGTACGCGACGAGTTTCGCGCCTTCATTCAATGCACTGCGGCGAGCGCAACACTGTGCAACACTGCCGAGGGCCTCGCGCTCGCACACGCCGCGGCTCCTACTCCGTGGACGCTTCCCGTTTTCCCCCCGCTGCCACGATCGCATTCCTTTCGCAAGCACGTCGGCAAACGGGACAAACGGAAGATTATGATTGAGCTTTTCGAAATCAACAGCAGTCGGGGCCGAGGGGAGGTACTAGGGGGAAGGATCAGGGGTTATTGCACTTGGGGTTTTGGGGTGGTTGGTCGCCATTTTTGTTGGTGGCGCCGTGGGGGTTGGGGGGTGTAGAAGGATTGGATTTGAATTTAACGGTTTTAATTGTTTTAGAGAGTGATTTCAAATATTTCAATAATTGATTCATTTCATTTTTGTGTTCGTATTTATTAGGGTTTTCATAAACTTGAGTTTTTGAGAAACACAATTTTTCGTATACAAAAGATGACTGAGAAAGTTTTTTAATAAATTAAATTTTTGTATTCGTCGTAACTGATTTTATGTATTAAAATTATGAGATTCGTTTATTTTCTTTTGGCTCGCCAAAACTTTTTTTACGAGATTTCATTTTAATGATGAAAAAGTCTTATTCCAAATCTAAATGAAAACAATATTGTCTATTAATCTCATACCTATTTTTCAGTTCCGGCAAGTTTCTCATGTTCAATAGAAATAACAAAACTCGTAACAAGTTCATGGTAACATTTAGAATAGAGCGTTGCAGTTCCTTTCGCGAATCAGCGAAGTGATTAGCAAAAATACATGGCGTACGCGTGTTATTTACATGTGCAGATACGGCCGTGCATTCCGTTGCAAATTGCGAGTCGGTTCGATGAAAGTCAGCGAAAAGAGGAGCAAAACACTCGTGTCACATTAAGGAAATTGGTGATATATCTATCGTTAAAAGTCTCGCTTACAATGACCCTTATAAAGTTGAAACCTTAAAATCTTACAAGTTGGAACTTATGAAGTGCCACGTAAAAACTTATATGATTTTCGTATTTTGTGATTTGACCTTCATAAGTGCATATTCCAAAACTTGTAAATAAATTAAATGCAAATTTTCAAGTACTTGGAATTATTGTTAATGAAAATAAAATAAACTTTATTCGAAAATTGTTATTGAATGAGAATTATTTAGAATCACCAAAGTTTTACGTGAATAAATTAGAAATTCAGGTCATGAAAAATCCTGAAAGTCGACTCGAGCAGAAATTTATCTCCAAATGAATGGAATTCCATTTGCTTCTGAGTGACGTTCCATTCTGGCAAATTTTTTCATCTCTCCTCAAGAATTTTTTTATTGTTAAGGTCGACGTTGAAAAAAAAGCATGAAAACGCGTTACGTAAAAAGTTACACGAAAGTTGCATGGGAGCAAAGCGATCGATGAGATCGAGGTGATCGAGATTCAAGCTTTATCATTGGAACACTTTATCGGCTTGGTTATCGCCGTTATCTTCACGCGAGATATTTGTTTTTGTCTGAACAATTCTTTTCTCACTTTTCCATGCAATTTTCTGCCTAACGAAACTTTTTAACTAGGTTTGTAGGTTGGGGAAGAAATTAAATGAATGACTAGTCAGGAATAATGTGTTTTATGAAAATGACTAATAATGGTATAATTAATAATGAAGATAATATATATTGAAAAAAATATTTGGTTCTAGCAACCATTCATTTAATTCAATATGAATTAACCACAGTTTTGGTTATGACCACTAATAAAATTTTCATAACGAAAACTAGTTGAAATTAGCAAACCTTTGATTGTCACATCCAAAACTTAAAAAAAAATAAAACTCATTTGAATTTTTTACTGAGAAATCGGAAATGTTTAATTTACTTCTTAATATTTTTTCCCTCATGGAATTAGCTTCTATTTTCACTTAAATATTGCAAACAATAAAGAACAAGTTATTTCAGATAATTTTAAAACAATGCTGTTTTTTCGAAAAATACACTCCACATTTTTATCTCGAAAGACGCATTGATTCTTTATCACTGTAAGATAATGTGGAAATTCGATCAATTTTTCTGTTTTTACAATATTAGAATTGATGTGAAATATGATTTTGTATAAAAAGTTTCGATCGACTTTTGGCTTAACTCTATATGTAAGTCATGAGAGGGCGAAAAAAAAGACGAATTAAGGGCGTAGTTCTGATAATGCATTGTGCTCGAATTGCACTTCGCTTGGCTCTCGAAGACAAAGGCTCTTTCAGTCTTTGATCGGTATTGACCTACAAAGTACGAATTAACGTTCTCAAACGCGTAATTAAATTAATTCAGCGCGTCGTCGGGGGCCAGAAAAAACACGGGAAAACCGATACATTCGTCGGGCGAGCGTTCGTTTTCGCGGATAAACAGGATTACGAATTAATTAGATAACGAGCAGCGGCAATTGGAACGAAACGAGTTGCATCTGTTTTCGCGCGCGGAAAAACGTTAACGTATCAACGAAATAAACACGAGAATTTGTAGCAATTTTGCGAATTCTATGTTTTGTCAGCGGTGGAATATGAACTATACTATTTTTAGATATTAAATTGCGTCCCTGGTAATTTTTTGAAAAATTCATTTTCAATGTATATGCAAGGGAAGAATTCGGTTTCAGGGTAAATTATCAAATTTTTTGTATTTTTGATTTTTGAATGAATAATGTCAAACTTTCAAATTCGACTTACTTGTAAGTAATTACAATTAATAGGATTTTCCAAAAATAAAAACGTAATGAATTGTCTTTTGAATATTTCGAAAATTTTTTAATTTTTGAAAAACTTAAATTGATAGCCTTGAATCATATTTTTGATCTCAACAAAAATTCTTATTATCCAAAGTTTCTGAAGAATTCATAGAATAAAATTCCAAACCTCGTATTTCGACAATTAATAAAATGTCTTAAAAATTAAAGATTTCAAATTGTTTCATCTCTGATTTTGAAAAAACGCCTTTGCCTTAGAATGAGTGATCTAATTCTGTTCTCCCTGCATTTGGTACATTGTGCTGTTTAAACTGAACGAGCGCTAGTTTATTTCGAGAGGTTTGCGTTCACTGTCACGGTTTTCCGGTAAAATTTCACCCATGAAATCATCTTACAGTTTATTTATACGAATCCTTCATCTAATGCGATCGCAAATTTTCCTCTAAAAGTTGATAAAAAAATTGGCACAAGTCATTTCAGGTTTTTTTTCAATTCAGGGTCAGAGAGCTCATTTTTATTCGAGGTAAAAATATACGAAACAATGATGGCATTGTTTGAAAATGTTTAAAGAAAACAGTGATTTACTTGTTTGTCAGTTTGATCTGTTTGATTGACAGTTCTTTGGAAAAAAAATGTACGTGAATTTTTTTGAAGGTTTTTGTTAGCTTGAATTTTTATTTTAATATATTATATGTATGTATGTAAACTGTCGTGCAAAATTCTTTGAACACTCAATTTTTCGTTTTTATTGACTGAAACTTGAAATTCGTTGTTTTTTATTTTAGAGCAATTTTTGGTTCATTATATCAACCAATTTTATAAAAATTTTGCAATATTTTTTAAATAATAAAATCATCTGATTAGAAATGAATAATTCTTTGAATTACCTTTATTTGATTAATAATAAAATGTTTGAATTTAAATAAAATGATTGGAAGTGAACAAAAAATTTTCAGATAGACAGATTATATAAAATTATCTTTTCCATAAGGATTATGAAATGAAACCAAAACTCATATTTAGCTGTTGTGATTTGCATGTGCTGCACTTGCAATAAATTTTTGCTTCTTATGAAATGATAAAATTGAGTGACATATCGCAAATGATCGAATGAAGTCCAAGACTGATAGTAATAAATTTCGATTAAAGCTGTTTGAATGATTTCTTTTTCGATAACAATTTTTTAAATTCCAGAATTTCTTAGTTTAATCCATTTTATATTTATGTTGGTTTAGAGCGTCAACTTTTTTTAAATAATTTTTGGTGGTATATTTCACTCATTTCTTCTATATGTTCAAATTTTTAAATAAGTATTTTTCGTGCTTCGAATTTCTAAGTTATTATTCTTCGGGATTAAAAAAATTAAAATTGTCATCAGAGTTAGAAGATTTAAATCTTAGTTTAATGCTGAAATTCATAAATTTTCTGGGTAACTTCTCATTCAAAATGTATAAAATGACAATTTTTTAGATTTCAAAATTTTCAGTTCCAAATTCTCGAAACTGCAATGTGTCAAAGAAAATTTTTTTGATGTTTTATTTTACAAAATCAAGAACTACTGAAATTTGAGAATTTTATTTCAAATTCACAAATTAATAATTTTTTGGAGCTTGGAATATGTCACTAATTTTTTTTATTGTTTAATATTGTCGTGAATCGCATAATTTTTTCACTTCATATTTCTCGAGGTAAAGAATGTATAAGAAAGTTCACTTCAATTTTGAAAGTGCGTTGGAAAATAAAAAGATGAAAGTTTCGAATTTTCTACTCTGAGTCAATTGTACACATTTTTTAATTTTTGAGGAGTTGAACTGTGAAAAAAATTTAACCATCATCAAACTTTATTTTATAAAAAAATTTTGTTAATTTTCACATGTGTTTTATCCATTTCCCACTTTCTACAAATTTCTTCCAAAATCCTGCAAATCCTTTCTCCACTCGAAAAATTTTTTAAAAAACGACTTTCACCAGGAAAACCATTCACCGTTATTTTCGACCATCATGAAACATCTCAAATCACGTGACTCAATGAAAAAAAATTTTTCATCATGATGAAAAATTTTTTTGTGCACTCTAACCTCAAGCCGGACATTTTGACGTGACTTTGAGGCTATTGTGATGAAAAATTACGTTCGCAATCGTGAGCTATCGTCAATTTTGGCTAATCCTATTTTGTCCCTCGCTATTCTCAAATCGCCCCACGCTCAGTTACTTAACAAAACCAACATTTTCGCACTTTATTGCTAACAATCGAACCGTTCAAAAAAACACTTGGTTACGTGACGAGGCTTTTTTCGTTGTTCGCTCCGTTTAAATCGCGGGAAACAAAGACGCACTCTCGTTCTTCGGAAAATCGGCTTTACCTTGGTTTTCCAGGGCATTTTCCGGGCACTCGCGACGCAACCGGAAGCGAAGTCACGAAAACCACCTGGCTACGCGCCGCGAGAAACATTAAATCGAAACGCTCCATTATCGCTCGCGGACATATCCACGAGTTCGATAAACCACCCCCACCCCCATTTATTCTTGTGCGATTATTTTTTCAATTTTTTTTATTGGCTCGCGAGCTTCATTATCTCCTTTACGCGAGCGCAGAGCGCGTCACGCGTTTTCTTCTTACAATAAAATTAGTCACGAGAAGGAAAAAAAAGGAAACAAAGAGAAAAGCTAAAGAAAGATTTCGCGTGGCAACGACGGGAAAAATAATCAGAAGAGGAAATTTATAGAGCGATCGTGATTTTTTTATGATCATTGGGTGTTTTGATGATGATGAAGTGATTACTTTTATGGAGAACTTTATATTTTAGTGACTAAATACTCCTCAATAATGAAATAAATATAGTAAGAATAGAATAATATCAATAATAATTTGTATATGAAATAAAAATTTTTGATTTTTCAGTCAATTGTAAATGGTTAATTATATGATATAATTTTGTACATATAACCATATATAATGGTTTATTTTATCGTTTTGTCTATAAATCATTCACAACTGACTGGAAAATCAAGAATTTTTATTACATATGCCATCAACCCAATGAGAAAATTTAAAAGATATTATTAAATAATTTATATAGTTGTAAATTCTATGCACAATAATGTGAATATTCATTATTTTTGGTGAATTTTTGGAGTTTTTGATTTGAACTATAAAATATTGATTTGCTGAACTAGAAAATTTCTATACGAACTGCAATTTTTGGATAAGGGAATTTTTTATTTTGTATGCAGTCAGTGTATTGAAATCACATTTGTGACTGATAAGATTTTAAGATAAAATTTTAAAAAATGTGACGATTCGTGATTTTTTATGTTCTTTTTCAACTTAATATTTATTGTTGATTATTTTATGAAAATCTTTTATCTGGGTCCAAATTTTCATATTTAGATTTCAACTTTCGACTCGTGCTGTGAAATTTTATAAACAATTGTGAAAATTCTGCTTTATTTCCAGTTTCCATCATTTTTTTTTTCGGGAAACTGCAAGACATTTTATTGAGTTGAAATTTTCAATAAAAAAAAATTTTCTTTCTCGATTCTTTTTACGTCGGGGATTTTACTAAAATTCTTCCATTTTTATATTGTGACTTTTCTTCCACTTTTCTTCCCAATTTTCTCATTTCTATAGATATTTAGATTTATAATCTTTATACATACGAAATTGCAAAAAAAAAAATTATGAAAACTGAAGATTCTATCTGACAAAGATTTCATATGTATTGGAAAAATAGATAAAAAATTTCAGTTAAAGCAGAAAAACAAAATGTAAAAATATTTCCTGAGGAATTGTAAGTTTGTTTCCGATACAGTTTCGTGATTCATCGAATAAATAATCGAGTGTCGGGATTTTTTATCATCTTTACGCGGATTTATCGTCGTTTCTTCATGAGCATATTTAGGGAGATAATTTGCGTTTTATCTGTGGAGAACTCAAAACATTTCACTGCATCAATTGCTTGTAACTAATTTGTTTGATGAAAGTGTTTTTTTTTTTGTAGATGTCGGTGAAGTTTTTAACCTTTTTTTCTCGACAAATTGAAGTTTGAATAGTGTTTCAGAATTTGAAAATGCATTCACATTTGAATATAAAAAATAAGTTTGTGGAATAATGTTTCGTGAATTTAATTAAATATTAAAAAGGTTTCGATGGGGATAATTTTCTTGGGAAAATTGGGAAAACAAACCCAAAGAAAATATTATTACTTCGTATTTTGTTTTAATAATTTTTTGTCATGGTATTTCAAAAAGTTTGAATTCAAGTAGGATTTATTATTTATTTTATCAAAATCACATTATTTATTGTACAAGAATTTAAAGCCCCAAAATTCTATATTGTACAATTCAGTACTTCTGCTTTCTAAAATTAGGAATTCTAGAAAAAATTTTTTAACCTTGAATACTCGATACTGTAGAAATATGAATAATTGAATAATATATTCTACAATATGTGGATGACTAAAAAAATTCAGATTCATAATTTTGGGTACAAAAATCGTAGAACTGTACGTACTGGAATTATAGACTTTAGACATTTATACAGAAAAAATGTATACACCTAGAACTTTATTTCTTGAAATTTAAGAAGTTCTTATTCAATAATTTGGAATTCTATCGAAAAAAAAAAAAAAAAAAATCAAAGTTCAATAGAACTGTACTCAAAAAGTTGGAACTATTTATTTTCATAACAATGAATTCTAGAAATATTATTTGCATTTTTCATAGCTCTAAAATTTCGTTTGTCAAAGTTGTCAAATTTCCAAAAAATTTACAGCACCAATTTCGAGTAATAAACTCCATAATTTTATAACTTTTGGATTTTCGTAATTTTTTATCAGAAAACTAGAATTCGCCTAGTTATACTAAACATTTTCCTGTCTTTAAGTTTTTAAAAGTGAATTATTCAGTTCTCAAATTTTTATTTTTTAACTTTCTACAATAAGAAAATTTGTTTCAAAATTTCAATTACTGAAAACATACTAGAGATCTCAATGTGTAAACATATGAAAATAAATAATGTATTTATATAAATTTTGTACATGAAAAATGAAAAAATTCTTGCATTTTCAACACGAACAAAATTTATAAAACATAATTCCGTAAATTATTTCATTAATTATTCAAATTTTCGAAATATTACTCTCTAAATTTCTTCGAGTGACATTTTCACTCGAATAGAGTGAGAATCTTGCAAATCAAACTCAAGTGGTATTTTCACTCTATTAGAGTGAAATTTCAATCGTTTTAGAGTGATAATTCGCTCGAAAATATGGAGTGGCTATTCACTCATTGTATTTGAGTGAATTATCACTCTAAAATGATTGAAACTTCATTCGAATAGAGTGAAATTTCCACTCGTGTTTGATTTGAAGGATTCTCACTCTATTGGAGTGAAATTTCACTTAAAGAAATTTAGGGAGTACAACGCATTTTTTCCGGAAAAACCTCCTAAAAAAATTTCTCTACTATCTCTCTTCTTTTTTAATATAGCTTCTTGAATATTTTTAAATTGGTCAAATGTATGGAATTTGCACTAATGTGCAACGATTCATTCATTTAATAAAAATTTTTCATTTGAAACAAAAATCGTATGTTTTCTATTAATGAAAATTTTCCTTCTATCAATAATGAAATTCTCTTTCATACATGAAAAATTAAATTTTCATTGAGTGAAGAAAACATTTTTTTTTGTATGTACACATTTTAAAACGTATAAAATAATATTGGAAGTTTCCAGTTTGAACCTTAATGACTCGAAACTAAAAATATCTTTTTCATTCCAACACGTGATTTCAGTAATGGAGAATTTTACAGACAATAAAAAACTTTTTAAAGGCTATATGTTTCAGAATATAATGAATTTTATAGAATACATTTCAATCCCGACAAAAATTTTTCTACATATTAGACTGCTTTACGAAATTTCCTTCTTTCAAGTAAACCATAAAAACCTGATCAAACAAAAGAGTCATTAATTCCCAATCGATCCTGTTAGTTCCCGCACCAGCCCAATTAAACATCGTACCATTGTTAAAGACATCGTGCCCACTTCCAAGACATCGCGACGAAGAAACGTTTTCGCGCTACGCAAACAACTCAATTACAATTAAACAGCATTCACTCTTTAAATAAAAAAAAAAAAAAAACCATTCACCGACTAGCAACTCAATTTACGTATTCTCCCCATATTTTTAACCCGACATAACTTCCCACCATTTTCCAACCTATCTACCGCTTAAAATTTTCCTTTGGGAATGATTTTTCTATGAAAATTCAAGAAAACTCACGTTTTTTGGGTTGATGTGTAGGCCGTCATCGTCGCCAATTTGCTCGTCGATTTGGCTTTCGCGTGAGCTCGTAGGTCCCATTATTTCTGCGCACTAGGTACAACCTCTCAGTTCGGGAACGTAGGAAAAAATAAAGAATTGCCGCCGGGCGAGGGGGGCACGAGGGGGGGGTGGGGATGGGCGGAAAGTGTTCAGAATGAATTTGTTGGAGTAAAATCCCTCAGGGGGGGGGGGGGGGGGATGGGGGTGCTTTTTGGGGGAGTTTCGGGGAAGACCTCGGGGGGGGACCCCCCGGGGGGGGGGCGGCCCCGGGGCCCCCGGCTCGTGTGCTCGCGTTTTCTGCAATGCCGGATTCCTCGTCGTTGGCCCCTACCCCGGGTAAGCCATGGCACCGGGCAAGCGCAATTGCAGCCATTACATATACACGTACGCATCGCCTCCCCAGGATCGATGAAAATCCACCCTCGCGGGCCACAGCCTTGGATGTTGCGAGGGTCGCACGCGCCGGATGCTTTTCCCCGTGCTTTTTTTCTCTCTAAATCTGAAATAGTGAAATCTCCACTTTATGTAAAGTGAAATTTTATTCAGTGTTTTACCAGGGACAGGGGGGTTCTCTTTTTTTCGGGCCGAAAACTGGCCTTTTTTGAATAATTTTCTTCTGAGAAAGTATTACAGATATTGTAATAATGTTTTGTTTATTCATAAGTGAATATCAAAGCCTGCAATCGAAATTTTTTACGTAGTAGTAGAATGTTTAATGATTGTTATAAATAATAATAATCGACGATGTGCGCTCGGAACATGGCGTGCACCCTCCCAGCCACAATAATGATCTGAAATAGAAAATTTTTTTTATTAATTAAATGTACATTTTACAACTTTACGGAGAAAAAATCATCAATTTGTTTAAACAAATAATTTTTAAAATCACGACTTTATGAAACAGTGAAATTTTATTCAGTGTTTTACAAGGGACTTGATTAAGGGGGAATTCGCTTTTTTTTGTGCCTAAAACTGGCCTTTTTTCAATAATTTTCTTCTGAGAAAGTAACACAGATATTGTAATAATTTTTTGTTTTTTCAAAAGTGAATATCGAAGCCTGCAATTGAAATTTTTTACATAGTAGTAAAATTTATAATGATTGTTATAAACAATAATAATCGACTATGTGCGCTCGGAACATGGCGTGCACTCTCCCGGCTACAATAATGATCTAAAACATGTCTTAATTTAAGAAGCTTTATCATAATTTAAATAAATCATTCTTGAGTTAAAACATATCCATTTGATTTGAGACAATATTTGTATTTCAAGTCATGTCTTAATTTTGTTGCATCTTAAAATAAACGGAGGTTTCTTAAATTGAGATATATCATATTTAGAAGAAATAAGTCTTGATCCAAGACTTGTTTTCTTGAAAATGGATTTCAACATGGAAGACATTTGCGATAATATCTGAATCTTAAGTCGTGCCTTAATTTTTATGCATCTTAAAATAAGAGGATGTGTCTTAAATTAAGAATTTTCATCATGATTTAAAGAAATCATTCCTTATTTAAATCATATCTCTTTGATTTGAGACATTATTTGAATTTCAAATAATGCCTTAATTTTCTTGTATCTTAAAATAAGAGGATGCGTCTAAATTAAGAATTTCCATTATAATTTAAATAGATTATTTTTGAGTTAAAAATATATCGCCTTGATTTGAGACAATATATGAATTTTAAGTCATGCCTTAATTTTGTTGCATCTTCAAATTAGAAGAGATGTCTTAAATTAATATATACCATTTTTGAAAAAATGATTCTTGATTCAAGACTTGCTTGCTTGAAAATGAATTTCAACATGGAATAAATTTGAGATAATATATGAATCTCAAGTTGTCCTTTGAGTTTTATAAATCTTAAAATAAGAGGATGAGTCTTTAATTAGGAATGTTCATCATTATTTAAAGAAATCATTCTTGATTGAAGACATATCCTCTTCATTTGAGACAATATAAGAATTCCAAGTCATGCCTTAATTTTGTTGCATCTTAAAAAAACGGAGGTGTCTTCAATTAAGATACATCATATTTTGAAGAAATCATTCTTGATTCAAGACTTGCTTCCTTGAAAACGAATTTCAATGGGAAATAAATGTGAGATAATATCTGAATCTCAAGTTGTCTCTGAATTTTTATGAATCTTAAAATAAGAGGATGTTTCTTAAATGAAGAATTTTCATCACTATTTAAAGAAATCATTCTTGATTCAAGCGAATCCTCTTCATTTGAGACAATATTTGAATTTCAGGTAATATCTTAATTTTCTTGCATCTTAAAACAAGAGGATGCGTCTTAAATTAGGAAGGTTTATCATAATTTAAATAAGTCATTCTTGAGTTAAAACATATGCCCTTGATTTGAGACAGTATATGAATTTCAAGTCTTACTTTAATTTTATTTCATCTTAAAATAAGCAGAGGTGTCTTAAATTAAGAAGATATATCATATTTTGAATAAATCATTTTTCATTTAAGACTTGCTTCCTTGAAACTGAATTTCAACATGGAATAAATTTGAAATTATATTTGAAATTAAGTCGTGCCTTAATTGTTATGCATCTTAAAATAAGAGGATGTGTCTTAAATTAAAAATTTTCATCAATATTTGAAGAAACCATTCTTGAGTTAAGACATATCCGCTCGGTTTAAGGCATTATTTGAATTTCAAATAATTCTTTAATTTTGTTGCATCTTAAAATAAGAGAATGTGTCTTAAATTAAAAATGTTCATCATTATTTAAAGAAATTATTTTTATTTTAAGACATATTCCCTTGATTTGAGACAATATTTGAATTTCAAGTAATCTCTTAATTTTTTTGCATCTGAAAATAAGCGAAGGTGTCTTTAATTAACATATATCATATTTTGAAGAAATTAGTCTTGATTCAAGACTTACTTGCTTGAAAATGAATTTCAACATGGAATAAATTTCAGATAATATCTGAATGTCAAGTCGTGCCTTAATTTTTATACATCTTGAAAAAAGATCTCAATTTTAGAGATCACTCTAAAAAGTCAATTTTAATTTAAGATGCAACAAAATTAAGTCACTACTTTTAATTCAAATATTTTTTTTTTATTCAGTCCATGTTAAAATTTATTTACAAGGAAGCAGGTCTTCAATGAGCAGTATATATCTTGAATTAAGAATTATTTCCTGAAATTATGATAAATCTTCTTAATTTAAGATTTGATTTCTTAAAAGTAACTGTTGACGTACACGGAGAAAAAAAACCCGACTGGTCACCTTCCAGACGTCACTGGTTGATGTCAGGTAGAAAAAATGCGTCGCGACGGTAATCAATCGCTTCTGG
>JAPYZL010107262.1:0-10954 GCA_030522825.1 Platygaster orseoliae
TTATTATTATGTTAATTATGATTATCATCATATAAATACATCGAAATAAAAAGTACTGAAAATACAAACGAATTTTAATTTTCTAAATGTAAATGCTCTCTCAAATGCTAAAAAACTACAAAATTTTAAAAACATTGAAAACTCAATTGATCTAGTCAGTCGATCTAGCCTAGTCAATTTTATTTCTACAATTTTGTTGAATGTTATTATCAATTTTCAGTCACATCGAAAATAGATATAAAATGCTTAATATTTTTTAATCGAAATACAAATCATCACTCGCAATTTTTCCCGAAGCAACGTTTAATTTCACCAAAAAATATTTTTGCCACAAATGTGACATCACATTTTTGAGAACCCCCCCCCCCATCTGTCACAAACTGTCACAAATGGGCTGACCCCCCCGCCCCCCAAAGGTCGTGACATCATTTATGGAAGCTCTCTAATTTGGAAGAATCTGGGCGCTAACGCGGGGTTATTCAAGTTGCTGATTACGAATTTCAACTCGAAATTCAGATATTTAAGAAGACGATAATATAATAATAGAATTATTAGTAGCAGTAATAATAATAATAATAATAATAATAATAATAATAATAATAATAATAATAATAATAATAATAATAATAATAATAATAATAACAACATAACGTTTTACTGTTTGCAAATCAGTCTATATGAAGTTAAAAAAATCTTCACTGTAGTAAGCGGGAATGATTTTTCAAAATTCATAACAATATTTTTTTACCCCTTGCATTAGCTGGTCAATTTATTGACGACCCCAGAGTGTGCCATGAGGAGGCTGCAACGGTGGGATTCAACACTCCATTTTTGAAATTTTTTTTGTTTTTACTTTTTATTTTTTGTTTTTGTTTTTTTTGTTGCTTCATTTTTTGTTGTTTTTATTTTTCGATTTCGTTGTTTGTTTGTTTTTTTTCCATTTTCAAATATAAAAATATCTTTCATATGTATGTATATGTATATTAGGGTAGTCCTTATTTGGGCAAAGTTGGAAAATGTTACGGGACCGGCCGGAAAATTAATCAAGGTATTAAACAAAAAATTTTCTCAAAATTTGAGCCAATTCGGGCTATATTAACACGTGCCTCTAACACAGTGATTTTTTAAATGGGATATACATGTAATGTATCATCCAAAACAGGAAAAATTTTTTATAGCCCACATGAATTGATTTAAAAAATTTAACTTTTGCTTTTATTGTTGTACATTATATCATATTTTAACTGTAATTTTTCTAGATAATTCCGAAAATTCTTTCTCTTTTTTCAAGCCGAGTGAATATGATAGAATATGATGATATACGAACGGTGAGGAATCAAAAGGGCCTAACCCCAATTTTACAAACTTTTCAGGATGCGAAAAAAACTCTCTAATTTTGTCAAATCAAAAGGATGAAATAAGCCTTTTGGAGAGCTACTAGGTGACATTGAAATACGTTTTCTTGCCAAATTTCTTTTCAATTAGTTGAAAACTTTTCGAGTTACAAGACATTTTAGTAACGCTTAGGCCAAACCCGAGGTGTACTGTGGAATCAAAAGGGCCTATCCCACACGGAGAGAAATAATTTCTCTCCGTGATTAGTAAATCTCCTTTGATTATTGTAATGATTATTAATGTTTACCTAATTTTTGGAATTTCTTTTTTTCATTTGAGAGTTTTTTAGAAATTTTGATTGATTTTGATTTTGATTTGAGAGTCGCGACGTTGTTCGCGACGCTGCGCACATTTTCCCATTTTACTCCACCAATTTTCGTTGTGGAAAACTATTTATTACTTGAAAACATTCAATGTTTTCATATGATTGAATATAATAGAATAAGATGATGGAAAGAATTTTCGGAATCGTCTAGAAAAATTACGGTTAATATCTGATATCACGTACAACAATGAAAGCAAAGGTTCAATTTTTTAAACTAATTCATGTGGGCTATAAAAAACTTTTCCTGTTTTGGATGTTACATTACATGTATATCCTATTTAAAAAATCACTGTTCTAGAGGTACGTGTTAATATACTTCGAATTAGCTCAAATTTTGAGAAAATTTTTTTTAATACCTTGATCAATTTTCCGGCCGGTCCCGTATCATTTTCCAACTTTGCTCAAATAAGGACCACCCTAATGTACATGTATGTATACCATTTTTCATATGTATGTTTCAATATGGCGTCTGCCATATTGACATCGTCATTTCGAATTTTTAAATTTTGAGTTTAGATTCGTCATCAGCGACCTCAAAAACCCCTAAGTACTAATTTTCATCAAAATCAAATAAAAATTTGTATTTACGTCCGCCATATTGGCGACGCCATTTTGAATTTCGAAATTTGAGTTTAGATTCGTCATCAGCGACCTCAAAAACCCTTAAATACTAATTTTCATCAAAATCGGGTAAAAATTTTTTATTTACGTCCGTCATATTGGCGACGCAATTTTGAATTTCGAAATTTTGACTTCAAATTCGGATTCAACGCACCCAAAAACCCCCGAGTAAGACTCATTTTCTTAATAGGAGCTGATGGAGTAGGGAAAAACAAGTTGACGCAATATTGCGTCAATGCCACACAGGGCACGAAAATATTTGACGCAATATTGCGTCAATGCCAACGAAGAGGTTAAGGTCTTAAAACTTAAAAGCGTGATTTAATGCCACGCGCTGGCATTAAAAAATAGCTTTTAGTGTCTGAGACAGAAAAACATTCACCAATGCAATGAAGACAAAGATTTTCAAAATTTAAAAATAAGAAAATTAGTATGAGCCAATGCTTGAACAATAACAACTATGCTATCTCAAAAATAATTAACTCTCAATTGAAGAATTTGAAAATTTATAATTAACTGAAATGTCTGAAGTTTTCAAGAAGTCAGGGGTCATCCAAAATGTTTTCCTTTTTTCATGGTTTATGTTCATAAAATCTCAGGGATTTTCACAAAATTTTCATTAATCTTTAGTACTTGAAATTATTGAATTGTCAAAAATCGTCTTAATTCTAATTAAAAATGTGAGTTGTTTATAATTTGAAAAAATTTTTTGAGTAGAAGAAAATTCTCGAGAATATCGCAATTTCCGATACAATTTTCTAATTTTCTTGAAAATTGTTCAATAACAGATTTTTGTTCAAGTTGGGAAAATGTATTATATTTAATCAATATTGAAGGATTATATCTATTTTTCTTTATACACATAAAATTTTTTCATTTTATTATATTCAATCATTGATCATAAAAAAATATACATTGTTTTTTCATAATTTATTATTACACACGTTGATACTATGTATTTAAAGAAATATAATTGATACATTGAAATCGAAAAATTTCAATACCTTTCAGGATCTTAAATTTTACAGGATTTAAAATGTTTTTCAATTCCTTCATAACATAGAAACAATACATAATTTTGACATATTCTAACTTATTCAGGACCTCGTATTTTGGCAGAATTCCTAAATTTTTCGAATCATCTAATTTTTCAAGGTTTTAATTTTTTGGGACATCGAATTCATGAATTTTCCGAAAGCTTTAAAATTTTTTGAACTTTTCCGAATCTTCGATTTCACTAGATTTTCGAACTTTTCGGAACACTAGATAAAGATTCTTGGGGATTCCCTATCTTTTTTGGATTCCTAAATATTTCGGGATTTCAAAACTTTCTGAGATTCCCGAACTTTTTGGAATTCCTGGACTTTTCGGGATTTCAGAACTTTTCGGGATCCCGTCCCGGCCCTCGAAAATCTCTATCCCGCACACCCCTAATTTTAGGAACTCCTGATAATGTCATAGAATTTCTAAAATTTCAGAGCACACTACTTTCTAAAAACAATCATCCAATTGAATTCGTGGATCGAAATATTCAAAATACAAGCAATAGTTTAATATTTAAAACAAGTTGTTTACTTCATCATATATGAAAAGAAGTCAAAGGAAAATTGTAACATGATTTTTGAAATTATCAAATTTCATTAAATACCGCTAAAACCTGGCGTGAGATAAGCCAACCGATTGGAATATACTCGAGGTTTGTGTTCCAGAACGATGCACTTCATATGTTGCTCAAAAATTTGTCGACGTTCTTCAAGAGTTGGGAGGTCAATGAGAATATGTCGGTCGAATCGTCCTGGTCGTAGCAAGGCTTTGTCCAAAACTTCAGCTCTATTAGTCGAAGCAAGAACGATAATTCCTTCCTTGGACGCCATTCCATCCATTTCGACTAAAAGTTGGTTCAAAGTTTGTTCCGATTCCCCGGAAGATCCGCCCTCGCTGGCCATAGATGATGATCGTTTCTTGCCTATCGCATCGATTTCGTCGATGTAGATGATACTCGGAGATCTGTGAGAAAATCAGAAAACTTATCAATTGAAAAATATTATTTAAATTATATTATTTGAAATAATTTAATAAATAAATAAAATATCAAAGAAGAAATAATTTAAAATTAATAATTTAAAATGATAAATACTAGATAATTGTATAAGAACTGCAGAATTTTATATATTATTGAAAATAATAAAAGTAATGGTAGTTTATTAAACACTGTAATCCTATGCAGACATGATTTTTTCAAGTATTCATGAACGAAAATTCTAAAAATCAACAGTATCTTACCGTTTACGACCTTCTTTGAAAAGACTCCTAACTCTAGCAGCCCCAAGACCACCGATCATCTCAATGAATTCCGAACCATTCATTGAAAGAAAAGGGACATTCGCTTCTGTGGCCACAGCTTTTGCTAAAAGCGTTTTTCCACATCCTGGAGGACCCAGCAACAATGCACCTGAAAATAAAAAAAAAAATGAAAAAAATAAGTCTCAACCTTCATTGACTCAGTCTTTTCACAAGAAATTAGAAAGAGTTTTATTGCAACAAACAAACGAATTTGTATCACCTGATTTATTTATAATAAAAACTAAGAGTATTCAAGAATTGAAAACTTCAAATGTGAACCATAAAAATATCCAAACTTTACATTTTACAAAATTTTGATAACTTCTCTGGATAATTTGTAAAATAGAACTACGCCAACAAGTGACAAGTTTCATCTCAAAAAATACCTCCACCAATTAAATTGTATTAAATTCAATTAACTTAAAACGGGTCTTGTAATCTATGGCCCAATCAATAAGTCCCAAATTCACAAGGCCCAAATTATTTTTGGGTCTGATAAATTGGGAAGCTTAATTTCGGGACTCGCTGTTGGGGCCCAATCCAGAAGGCCCAAAAATAATTTGGGCCTGATGTATTGGGAACCTGAAATTTGGGCCCAAAAATAATTTGGGCCTGATGAATTGGGAACCTGAAATTTGAGGCTCACTATTAGAGCCCAAAATATTTTGAGCCTTACGGCATATTTTGAGCCTTACGGCATACTTTGGGCCTAGTTCTACGTCAAAAATTTACTTTACAAAAAATTACCTTCTTAAATTGTAAAATGTATCTTTAATGTACATTTTTTTAAAGAAAATCATTTCAAAGAAGACAAAGTTATTGAAAATTCCATATTTTGCATAACAAACCACGAGGCACTTTAGCTCCCAAGGATTTGAATTTTTCGGCGTGTTTCAGGTAATCGACGAATTCCATGACTTCAACTTTTGCTTCTTTCAAACCGGCGACGTCTGAAAATTTCACTCCTTTTCCTTTACCGGTCAACGGATCGACAAGAGTGAACTTTGCCTTTGTCATTTGCGAGAATAAATCACCGCCAAATGAAACCGATTTACCGGCTTTGCTCAAAAATATAAGAATAATGACTGACACTAAAGCAGCAGCTATTAATCGAGACGAGCTTTCCGTTGTTCGATCGAAAACCACTGGAACTCTTTCCTCTGTAACAATAATAAAAATGACAGAAATGTTAAAAAATTAATCACTTTTTTCAATAACAAGCAATAATTATTTAAATAATAACTATAAAAATATATGATGTTGAAGTAATATAATTATAAATACCAAAAAAGAAAACGTGTTTTATATGTAATTATTTCAGGAATAGTTAAGATTTTTTTTATTTAATCTTGGAATAAACTTGAAACGTACGAAAAATAATTTTCATCATTTATAATCATCAGGTGCGTAGGCAGAGGGGGGTTTTGGGGGTTTAACCCCCTCCCGAAATTCAACTAAAATGAATTATTGTCTCTTCTAAATATGTATTAAAAAAGTTATGATTATAAATAATATGTATACAAATTCGAAAAAATAGAGTTGAAAAAAAAATTTTTCAACAAAATAAAAAGAAATTATCAAAAACAGCCTTACTGAAATCTAAAGAGTATAACGAATGGTTTCATGTTAGTTCTCAAAGTTGAACGATATTCAGAATTCTTAATTTTACTAACTCAAGAATAAAAAAAATCCTAGTTACAGAAAAAATTATTCTTGAGCAAAATTTTAACTATACATGTTTGGCTAGAATAAGGTAGAAAAAATAAATTTAAACAATTGTTTCTACTCAGTGATTAATACAGAGAAAAATAGGAGTTGCTAAATGAAATTTCAAAAAATATAAAAAATCTTGAACCCTGGAACATCGAATTCAGGCAACTTTGAATTCTAAAGCATAAAATTATGAAAAATATAAATAGAAATCTATGGAAATTAGAAATTCTATTTTCTTATAAAAATACAATGATAATAACATGATTTACATTATAATTTATACAACTTACATTAAGTTGAAATTTGTATTAAAAATGGAATCCTTAGAAATGTTTTTATGAACCCTGGAACATCGAATTCTGAAAATCTACAAAGAAATTAAAAAAAAATTCAGAAAATTTTTCGAATCATACAAATACTGAAAAAAATACTTATAAGTGTAAAAATAATAGAATTCTATGAAAAAAATATTATCTGAAAAATCTGAATGAATAGTCAAGATTCAGGCAACTTTGAATTTTAAAGCATGAAATTCTGAAAAACATAAATAGAAATCTATAAAAATTTTTTTTATTCATAAAAATACAATGATTATATTATGATTTGTACAACTTACAGAACGTTGAAATTTGTATTAAAAATGGAATCCTTTGAAGTTTTTTTAGGACAATTTTTTGGGTATTCCCGACAAGTTTTTGAGCCCAGATTTAAGTTTTTTTTTTTCACAATTTTATCTAAATTAGAAAACACGAGAAAATCTATCAAATACTAAAAATCTATCGAAACTTGAATTCTAGAACATCAAATCAAATTTATTAAGCGATCTATAACAATTCAAGAAATATATAAAAATACTGCAAAATCCTTCAATATTTCATAAAAACTAAACCAAAAAAGCGATAAATATCATAAATCTACTGATATTGAAAAACTGTGTTGATTTTAAGCTCTTGAATTTATGAAACTTTCAATTCCGGAATATATAATTTTATAAATTTATACAGAAAACTATATTTAAATGCTAGGTCATTTTTTGGATTGTAAAAACACCAAAAAAAATGAATAAATAAATAAAATAAAACTATACTAAAAATCTATATAAAAAAGGTTATATTTTCTGAAGAATTAATATAGTTATATTCGTCGACGTTTTCAATACCATAGTATCAAATTCAATAAATCCATAAAGCGATTTATATAAATACTAGCAAATATGAAAATTCTAAAAATTTACCAATTATCTCTACTATGTAGTTGTAACTTTATCAAAAGTCTAAAAAAATATTAAAAATTCTTACAACTATTATTTCAAGAGCATTGAATTCTACAAAGCAATTTAGAAATCTATTTTGCAATATTACTTCAAGAATTATTACAAGTATAAAAATTTTTATTGAAAAATATCCGAATATTCATGACTTGAAAATTATAACAATCGAATTCCATTATATTAAATAAAATGTGCTAATTTGGACTCCAAAAAATGTATTAATTTGAAATCCCGAAGGAAATATATATTTTTTTCGAAAAACCCCTCCTGAAATTTTTTCTGCCTACGCCTCTGGTTACCGATCACTATTTTCTATAACAAGCAATAATTATTTAAATAATAACTATAAAAATATATGATATTGGAGTAATATAATTATAAATATTAAAAAAAAAAAACAAGTTGTATTAGTAATTATTTTAAGAATGTTTAAGATTTTTTTAATAACAAACATAGTTGATATTTTTTTGACAATTAATATTGGGATCAATAATTTGCATTTGAAAAACATCATTACAAAATGTGATAAATATTGTAAAAATGTTTACCTAATCTAATTCCTAGACTCTCTTCAGCTTGTCTCAATTTTTCTTCGAATGTTTCAGAGTCAGACAAGAACATATGATACACTCTTCTCCCAGCTTTTTGATTTTTTATGATAGCTCCTTCATAAAGAATTATGGTCGCAATATCAATATTCGGTTTTATAATTATTTCCTCAACCTCGCCTTTCGCCAACATGTCATACATGAATTCATTCCATGATATGAATGACGGCAATGCCTGTAAAAATTGGAATATATTCTAACATTAGCACAAAATTTTTTTAATCAGCCTTTATGCTTTGCCAATGAAGTACATAAATTAAATGAAAGTAAAATAGAAATTGATCAACACACTCAAAATTGAAACCAAAAACTTGATTCGACATCATTTTTTAGTATTCTTGAGGTATTTGATTAATTTTATTATATACAAATTATGTTACAATTACCATAGATTTACCGAAAAATTATTTGCATATTTAAATTTTTCAAAACCTATTTACAATTATAAAATAGAATGAAAATGTTATTTACACTATTCTGGCGATATTGAGTTGTAAATAAACTGAGGAGAGAAACTCCCAACCAAGTAATAAGGACCCAAAATGAAATTTTCAAAACCGTTGCCAATTTGTCTTTATTATTTTTTTCGTTGTCTTTGTTGCTTTTGTCAGGGTCCGATGAATCACTACTCGTTGAAAAATTATTTTTTTGTTTAAAACCAACATTGCTGCGCTGAAAGAGCGAGTAAATCGTTCTGTATTCTTCGTGCGTTCGTTTTACCACCTGTGAAAAGTTGTTTGCTTTAGAAAAAACCATGATATGTTTAGTTTTACTACTTTTGTTAAACATAAATTTTCAAAATTTAGGAAATATTCGAAAATTAGATATTTTTAAATGAGATAATTGGTTTCGTCTGTTCCTTATAAAAATAATATAAATGATTTTTGTTACAGATGAAAATAGAATCAAACTAGTGATTATTATAATAATCTATTTTGGTGTTATTATTTTGGAATATTGTTGTTATTTATTATTTATTGTTTATTATTATTGACTTTTATTATATTCGTAATTTATATATTATTATAATATTCAGGATGTTATAATTATAAATGTAATAAAAAATATAATGATAGCAGAATGTTTAATAAATTAAAATAATATAGAATTTAATATAATAAAATGCAATATTATTTTATGAAATATAATAATATATTTTCAGGGCTGGAATTATTAATAGGCAAACGACGGCGAAAATTTGGATTCCGTAAATTTTCAATTTTAAAATAACTAATGTAAGAATTTGCTGCTTTTTTCGTTTATATGTGTAACAATATGATGAGCTATTTTCATAATAATATTGCAACATAATAACAAATTTAATGGTATAATAAGCCAATCGTCTAATTTTTAATTTTGAGGCCCATATAAAAAATGGTCAACATCTCTTAAATTTTACACATTTTTCAAATTTTGACGGAGTGTTCGTAATAACTGCAACTTTCAAAATAAAATTGCTGAAATAGTCAAAACATCTTTACTATCGTAATTTTTAAATTTTCTAATTTTTATTAATGAATTTTGAAGACTATTTTCTGTTGCAAATTTTCAAAACGCTTAAAATTTTCATAAATCCTAAAATTTTTCAACTCCGCGCATTTTGCAAATATTGAAAGTTTATGAATTTTGTGAAAGTCCTATCGTTTGCAAAATATTTTAAATGTGATGAAATTTCTGAATTTTAGAAATCATCGAAGATTATGTTTGATATTTGCGCAGTGCACAAGAATTAAGAATGATAATTCAAGAAATAATTTTGTGTAGCCACCCAGAGAGCATTAGCGTACTAACCAATTTGCATTTTAGTACATAAAAATCAGTAAATTTGTGCGATATTGAAAAATTGAAATTCTTGCAATCTCCAAAATTTTCAAACGTCTGACAACTTTTCGAATTTCCCTTAAGAATTACGTTTCTGCAATTTCGAAAATTGCGTTATTATTTGAATTTGACGAAACTTATTGAATTTTCATAACACTTAAAATTTCTATAAATATTAAAATTTTCCAACTCTAAGCATTTTCGGATGAATTTATGAATTTTTCGAAAACCCTATCGTTTGCAAAATGTTTTAAATGTAACGAAATTTCCGAATTTTAGTAATCATTGGACATTATGAATGATATTCATAAAAATGAGTAAATACTTAAAATATTGAGATTCTTGCAATATCAACAATTTTCAAATGTCTGAAAATTTTTCGGATTTCCTTATCAATTATATTTCTACAATTTTGAAAATTGTTTGAATATCTGAATTTCATGAAATTCAGTGACTTTTCAGAACGCTTAAGAAGACTCGGAAGCTACTGTAGTGCGAGAGAGATGCATAGAATGGAAAGTAAATGAAAGGAAGAAGGACAAAAAGAGAATGCCTTCCGAGTTGTCTTAAGGGGTTATATGTTATACAAAGTTAAGGCGAGAAAGTGAGCCAAGTTCGTGATTTTTTTCAACGGTGTTATGTCAACTTTATTTGAAAAAACAAAAGACCAATTCTTGGTAGTAGTATCCAAGAAAAAAAAACAAGTTAAATTGTGAAAAAATATTTAAAATTGTCGGAGTTGTGGCTTTTTTCCCGAAAAGTGTTTTTTTTGCAGAGGTTTGCGGTGATCACTCTCCAAAGCGAACAGCTTAACTGAAACCAAAAAAGTAAAAAAATTATAAAAGAAAAATGTATTGT
>JAPYZL010107291.1:0-11852 GCA_030522825.1 Platygaster orseoliae
TTCTTAGTTTTTCAACATAATACTTAGTTTAAAAAAAATTTTCGCTCAATTATCATTATTATTTTCTGAGATACACGAAAAGCAGCATTTGACACCCCTAAATTTCGGGGGTTGAAACAACCCCTAAAACCGTTTTACAGCCGATAAAAAAAATACGTATGTATGTCTTAGATTTCAAATCTCCAAAACATATCCAAAAATTACGGTAATCGGTGATTTCGACCTGGGAGCCTTTCCTTGTTAGAAAGATTTGGTAGAGTGCCCCGCGCCCCACCACATCAGCCCGTTGACGCGCCGAGAGACCGTTGCGGCGGGGACTGAGGTAAGGGGAAAATCTCACAGACGACAGTATCGATGTGTGCGTACGCAATGCGTATCTTGCCGTTTCCAAAGTGAGAAGTGAGAAGTAGGGATGGAACCGCAAGGAAAATTATCGATATTTGGTATCCCGATATATCGCAAAATTCGATACCGAGTAATGAGTATATCGGAACAAAAGTATCGATATTTCAATATTATCGGTATCGCAAGACTGGTTATTAGAACAACCACTTTTGACAAGAAAAACAGCAAAAAACAAAAAACTTTACGTAAAATTGAAAAACAACTTTTTTATATCAAAATATTTAATAAAACGTTCATTTACGCATGAAAAAAAAAACTTTTTGATTTGGGCATTTTTTACACTTCGTGCGTTTTTCATCCAATTTTCGAAAATAAGACTATGCTCCACTTTTTTTGGTGCCATTTTTTGCCTGAATTCAATTACAGTTTCGTTTAAAAAATTTTTTTACTAATTTATGACATCAGTTATTACAAAACTTTAGATTACAATGTCGTTTCAGTTTATGATTTTACACTTGTAGGTTAGGTTATCTGTACTAAAACTGAACACGAAATACTCCAACCTATTTTTGTTCGATTCACTTACCCGTTACATATGGATGGTTCAAGTCCAAGATGGTTTAATTCAATGTAACTGCACTTGTACCGAAAAAATTGAAATGCTAATCAAAATATTCCCGAGCAATGGTTGTTGATAGTGATTGACAGTCATACAATGTTGACGCAAACGACACAAATCAAGTGGAATAAACAAACACCAGTTAATGGGTGCGTTCCAAAACTCGACAGAGTGCATCTCGCGCAGGTTTTTATCGGTATGAAATTCCTGCGCAAGTTTTGGAACGCAGCCAATAAACTGCACCAACTTGAAAAAATTAGAAACTAGCCATTACTAGCTTGAACACTTTTTTCCCAGTATCGCAAAGTATCGGTCGGTTGTTCAAGTATCGAGTCTAAATGTTCGGTATATCGGAAGAAAAATATCGATGCTTCTGGTATCGATAAAATATCGCACATCCCTAGTGAGAAGCCTGCTCAGTATATCTATGTATACGAAATGAAAAACTGACATGGTCTTTAAAATAATCGTTTTTCAAAGAAACAAAAAATACGTATCGATTTTTTTTGAAAATAATCGATATATATGTTGTTAAATTTGATTGTTATTTTTTATGCAACTTGCCAATTATTGCCAGAGGCTTATAAAGGTGTAGTATATTTTAACGATCTTCAAAGTTGTATAAAAACTAGTAATTGTTGTTGTGACCTTGCAACTGCTAAGGTCACTCGGCAAACTTTTGTAGAATAAACTTGAAGATTACTTTACATAGTAAGTAATCTAAAAACAAATAAGGGCACCACGTTACTTTTAAGAAATCGACTATTTTAATTTCTTATAAAATTTTAAGTATCTTAAATACTTTTCGAAAATTTGCATCACTTTACTTTCTAAGATTTCTAAGAGTTGTGTAAGACTTTTGAGTATTATTCGTGTTGAGAATTTCGAGAATAGATTTTAGAAATATATCTTGGATATTATAACGCTCCATTTCTATTCTTGATCATTTTTCGATCCTTTGAATCCAAAAAGTTCATCGAAAAATGATGAAAATGGTTTCGAGAATTCTTGACTTGGCAAAAAGACTATTTTCGCACATTTTCCAAAAAAATTGCAAAGTTTTGTGCTGGATTAGACGCGTTAAAATAAGAAGATGACGCTTGGCCGCGTTGCGTAAAAAAACCTTGCGAGTTTTCTGAAAATTGCCAAGTATGCGTCGAATGAGAATGTGAAAATAAATAAATAAATAAATAAATACATTGAAATAAATAGACTCACGCGGCAAAAGAAATCCGCGAATCTCGGAATAACCGGCGGTGAAGGGATCGTAGACCCATCGGCAGCCCTGGAAAAATCGCTTGGGCTGATCCGGTTCCAAAGGGTCCGCCAGGGACCTAAAGCAATGGGTCCAGAGGCCCAGCCTGTCGAGCTTGGAACTCGTGATCCTTGTGTCACTCACGATCCATGAAGGCGTGCTGAAGGCCACCACGACGCACGCGAAAGCCACCAGGAACAACCCGATTCCCACGTTTCCCGACAAACTTCTCTTTTTCATTTTCCGCGGAAAAAAAATCGCTCCTGTTTGTTATGTTTTTTCAATAATTTTAATTATTTTGGTTGATACAAGGGGGGAGAAGGGTGGGGGAATGTATAATAATAGTGGGACCGATTCGCACAGCGCGGTTGCTCGCGTACGAATAAATTGGAATAAATAAAACCACACCCAATGAATCACAATAACGAATGGTTTGACGCTTGCTTGCTTGGCGGACGACGCTTTGAGCGGTGTTGTGTGTGCACTGTAGCTGTTATAGAGCAGCGCGTCGAGTATAGCGAACAGGTGGCCTAGCTTTACCTGACTCGTCATACTTTTCTGAGTAAGACACTCGATAAGTCTTCTCTCTTGGTTATTTCTTGTTGTAAGTTAGGGTGACGACGATGATAAGCGTCGGCAAGGGCAACTACGATCAGTGCAGTTGATAACTTTCGACACCATCACACCACGAGTTATCAACACTACTGCAATTGATTCCATTTTATGAGGCTTGCCTTCATTTCCTTGGAGCCCCTTGCGAAAACAAAAAACGGGTCAACATTTTCAAGTTTCCTCAAAGCACATTCCCAATTGGTGGAACAGCTTCCCCTGCAGCCGTGTGGACATTTCCGAGAATTTGCTTCTATTGCAAGGCATTTTCGGAGAATCAGCTTGGGTGGTTGACCGAATTCTCGGAAATATGCATAGCGCGGGAATTAGCTGTTCCACCAACTGGCAACGCGCCTTTAGTTTTCGTTGTGGGTCTATGTCACGGTGCATAAACGTCACAGTCCATGAATTTTTGATTTCTAATATTTGATGAGGATGCACCTTCATGTCATTTTTCGACGCAATTTTTTTTTCATGGACCGTGACGTTTATGCACGGTGACATAGACCCTTCGTTGTTCCAAAACTATGAAATCCGTGTAAACTGTAAAAAACAACCAATACTACAGTTTTCACCATGTTTTCTTTCATAACTCATGATGAAAAATAAAAACTCAAGAATTTTTATCATTTTTTACAGCGAAAATAATTCATAAATCTCCAATAATTCTTCATTAACCATTTATTCATAATAATAAGTCCTTATATAGTTATTTAAATCTTGCATAAGAAATTGGCCGCACATAATTGTGAAAAGTTTTTTGTAAAATTGAAACATAAGCAGATAATTCATTATTCTCCTTCTTCCGGGGATAGTGAACTTTTTTCGAATAAAACTCGTGAATATTTTTGGAGATGTAAACTAAAGAATTAAAAAAAAATGAACACGTTTTTTTTCTTTTTCTGATGGACTGAAAATTGCTCGAGATTCAGAGGTTTTAAAAAAATGACGTCACCGTCTACATAAAGACAGTCGAAATTTATATGCATCTTGACGTCACATCCCCACTTTAGATTTTTAAAATCTCTGTAACTCCAGCAGTTCTCAATTAATTCACAAATGAAAAAATACGTGTCAACTTTTTTCGCAAAAGGTTGAAAAAATAACAGAAGAAAAGCGAATAATTTACTATTTAATATCTTTATTCGCAAGTTGATTTTTAAAATATTGAA
The DNA here is from genome assembly GCA_030522825.1 of Platygaster orseoliae. NCBI lineage: Eukaryota > Metazoa > Arthropoda > Insecta > Hymenoptera > Platygastridae > Platygaster > Platygaster orseoliae. Next base: position 4,001 of record JAPYZL010107291.1, read on the forward strand.
TTAAAAAAATAATGAAAAATCAAGTTGATTCAAATAAATCATCACTCAACTAAAAATCTCGTAAAGATATTCATCAGAAATAGTATAGTGCAGCATCGTTGGCTCTTGGATTAAGAGAAACTTTCGATCACGGAAAGAAAAGCACTTGTAATGAAACAGTTTTCTTTCATTTCATCGATGAGTTGCATAGGAACGCAACATAGCGTGAATGTCAATATTAGTCATGAATATTTTAAGCAAACTACGATGAGGAGTTAGATTCTAGACGACGTTAGCAAGAATAAGCGTAGAAAAAAGTGTAGCGGAAAAATATAGGGATACAACGACGCCGCCAAGTTTTTCTCTCTGCTCTGCTACTCGCGTACTTGACACTTATGCTGAGATTTGAATTAGTCATTGAAATACCTCCTACGATATTTTCATTGCGTCGTGAGAAAAACCTCACTCATTGAAAGAGGACGAGCTTTTTTAGGTTTTGTGAAAATTTAAAATTGATGATCCATATGCATATAGTACATATTTTATGAATAATGAACAGGGTTGTAGTCAAAAAACAAATGTTGAAGGGCTTTTCTGAAAAAATCTGTCTCGACATTATTTTCTTGAAAACCCTGCAGAATATTAAAAAAGTTTCAAGCTATTAAGAAATTTATAATATCAGAAAATATATTTGTAACAGACAAAATCGAGACTGTCAAATTTGATGTAAATTCAAATTTATTTCTATGTAAATGCTCAAATTCAATATTGAAATATTATTTGTATTTCAGTTTGCTTCCAACGTATGAATCATTAATCTTTAACTAGCTGAAAAAATTTTTATTTCCCTTTCCTATATGGAATTAATGAAATTGATAATTCGTGATTTTCATCTATTTATTACGCGCCAAAACTCCACTTGAACGAAATTTCGAAATCACCAAGTTTTATAAAGCATTCCCAAACGTTTCAAAAACTGTGAAACGATGTAAAACTTGTCTACATAAAACCTTGGTTGCAAAACTTAGAGTGTATTAGTGTTTTCATGCTAATGACATAAACAATTTCTTTAAAAAACTTTTTTTCAATGGAAATAAAGATTCCATTATCGCAGTGCAAACGTCATCGTAACAACGTTCTTATGTCACCGAGAATTACCACATAGCAGTCGTAATAATTTCATAATCCAGGTTTACGAACAGCGAGGAATTCTCTAAAGACGATCAGAATTTTAATGCGAATCTTATTGTTTTTTCTGCATTGTGTCATTTTTTATTTTTTTTTTTTTTCAACGAAAAAAATTGCAAGTCAAGTCACGTCATTTTTTTCCAGAATGTAAGGGAACTTTATTCGAAAAAATTATATGAATTCCACCTTAGATTTAAAGAAGTAAAGAATTTGTAAAAAATGGACACGTATTTTTTCTTTTCTCGATAGACTGAAAATCGCTGGAGATTCAGATGTTTTAAAAAAATGATGTGACGTCATCATCCATATTAAGTTAATAGAAATTTTTATGGATCCTAATGTCACATCCCCTACTTTACACTTTTAAAACCTCTGTATCTCCAGCAGTTTTTAATTAATAAATGAATGAAAAAAGACGTGTTGTCGATTTTTTTCAGTTATTCAACAATCTAACAAACGTATGTAATATAATTTTTTTTTAAAAGATATCGATATGCTCCGTTCTCTCGATCATTTCAAAATTCTTCATGATCTCTCGTAGCCAACCAGGATGGGATATTAAAGAAATCCCATCTCTATCCAATTTTTAAATTTCAGATTTCTATATTTCGGCTCCAATTATGTACAACAATGTACACTGCGAATGGTCGCAGTGTACATTTTCTGTCCTGGTAGGTATCTGTTAAAAATCTTTTTTCGTGTAATAGCACAATCAAAATATTCAAAAATCCATCGGTGAAACCTCGTCAGAATTATATTAACAGATACTAATTAGTTTATTTTTTAGTTATGTCTCTTTCTAAAAAAGGCGCCAAAATAAAGTGGACGAAGCACGCGTCGTACCACTGATAGAACTAAACCAAGACTGACAGAAAATGTACACTGCGACCTTTCATATTCTTGAAAAGGGCTTAATTGGAGCCGAAATATAGAAATCTGAAATTTAAAAATTGGATAGAGATGGGATTTCTTTAACATCCCATGCTGGTTGGCTCCGAGAGATCATGAAGAATTTTGTAATTTTTTTTATCAAGTTGTCTAGCTTCATAAAGCTCGTAGAATTTAAAAGATAAAAAATAATATAGCAGAGTTGACTGATTTCTAACAATGAAATAATACCAAATCACAATTAATCGACGAATCAGTTAGTTTATTAAAATATGATAAAAATCTTTATACATGTCTGTCCATACATTAAATAGAGCAAATAAACAATACAAAACGCGCATATTATTACCAGCTAATAAACGTTGCATAGGCACTTGGCGGAAATGTAATATTTACATAAATCTATATCAAAAATCAAATCACTAAAAAGGACGGAAAGTGTTTCCGGAAAAATACACGTTTTAGATTTATTTCATTGTAATGATGCGAATTTGCAATTTTTGCGTTTCGAATCACATTTTTCTATACGAGAAAAATTTGCGCTGCACTTTTTTTATTTTCTTATCATATTTCACAATTTTTTATCAAAGTTATTATCTTAAAATTCGAAAAATCCGAAATGCAAATTCCAAACCTTAAAAACCGTAGTTTTTAATACTTTGCAACTATGAAAGAAAAAAACACATCATTACTTGTGGCATCCATTAAAAAAATTTTCACTGAAAAAAAAAAAAAAATCAATTAGCATAATTTTTCTTAGGTAGATCTTCTCTATGTACATATCCAGCAAGCGCGAGATCCTTAATTTTCCTTTGCACTGCTTACGTGCATCGAAAAACGTAAAAATGAGACAGCTGTATTGAAAAAATGTTGTGATTTTCGGAAATTTAATTTTCGCAGTTTTTACTGAAAATATATGAAAAATATGAAAAAAAAATAGAAGAAACCTCAAAAAATATCCTTTTGTGATATAATTTTTTAAAATACTTAAAATATAACATACTTGGAATTCTACAAATCTATAATCCATTCCTATAATATTCATGAAAAACTCAAAATCCATGAAAATGTTGAAAACTTGTGAAAAAGTTTTCAAGTAGATACTGAAAAATAAAAGAAATCTTTACAAAAAACCCATTAAAATACAATTTTCCGTAAAATACATAACATTATGAAAAGTCTATAAAGACTTAATTTTCAAGCATCGAATTCGTTAAACATTCAAATCTCTATAAATACAAAAAATCTTTTCAAATTTTATAAATACCTAACAATACTCAAAATTCTCAAAGTGCTAGAAAATTTGTGTATAATATTAAAAATTAACCAAGGTAATGTTTTAAGAAAAATTCAACGAAATGCTGCAAATTCTTAAGACTTGAAATTTGATACCATCGAATTCGGGAAATGTATAAAAATACTAGAAATTCCTACAGAGTCTAGAAAATACTGAAAAAATACTAAAAATATAAAAACAACACAAATACTCAGAGTCTATAGATATAGTTTTCTCAAAAATCTATAAATTTTTGAACCCTGGAGCATTGAATTCTAGAAAACAATACAGGAATAGACCATGAAATCCATCCATTTATACCAGTAAATACTGAAAAATTTGAAAAATACTGAATGTACTAACAAATATATAATACAATAAATTTGAAGCTACTGTTGATTTAAAAGTTAAATAAAATTATGTATAAAACTTGATATACTCTTTTTAGTTGGGGGATTTTTAAACACCCTGTATATTTCATGGCTTTCTAGTTCTTTTACTATTATTCGTATATTTTGAAGATTTATCCCTTACGGAAAACCAGTACAGGAGCGCAATAACATTACGGGACCACTACACACAATACACCGAAACTTTTGTGTACAAACATGATTTCTTCTGTGTATTGTGTGTAGTGGTCCTGTAGTGTTATTGCGTTCCTGTACTGGTTTACCTTAAGGGATATACCATTTATATAATTCGTAATTAAATTTAATTCATTTTTAGTGTCATCTTGACAAGAAATTAAGAATTTTTATTTTTTAGCCCACCCCAAGAAAAGCTTTCAAATTATTCAAACGTCTCATTTTCACGTTTTTAGGCACTAACAGCAGTAAAAAAAACAATAGGTCTTGGAATATCGATATTTTCCCACCACGTACATATCTTGATGTTTATGCAAAAATACCTATCATCCTCCGCTTCTATCGATATTGTATCATACACTTTTCAGTTTACACATTACAACACTCTTACACAGCAATGATACCAATGATTGTTGACAACAATCAAAAAAGCAATAAATGTACAAAACAAACGTTAGCCCATTATAACTCATCAATTCGCGTTATAAACAGAGCTATTCAAAATAATTATTTATTTAAAAAACAGTGCGTTTCTTCGCCGTTGCAACCTCAAGTTTCGAAAAAATTTTTAACTTTTTAAAAAAAAACGAAAAAATTCCAAATAGCTCTGGTTAAGAATGATGATTATTTAGGCATTCAACTTGAACAGACTTGCAATTAAGAAATCCTAAAAATGTAAACACTTGGTAGACTTTCAAATTCCAAGATAAAATGAAATATCCAAATATCAAGTTTTGTAAAATGCTTCAATAATTGTCGTAATACAATAATAAAAAGTATAAAAACTTTTAAAAAGTAATTGGTGATAACAGTACCGTCCACCGTTGACGAACCCAGAATTGAAATACTCTCCTAATCCCTGAGAGTGAATAGTCATTCATTAGAGTAGCGTTTTTTATATTTTATCGATATATGAAATTTTTTTTAGATAAAAATGCAAAATTTAGGAAAAGAATAATTGAGTCGAAGAATCGAGTTACATTGATAATATCTATAATTTTTTTCCTAATCAATATACAATAGAAATACCGAAATTGAAAAAATTACCGAGTTGTTATATGAGATTCTTCTTTTTCAACGATAGAAAACTCTGAAAGAGTGTAAATTGACTCTGAGAAATTGGAAGAGCAGGAAAATAAATATCTCTAGTAAAATATGCAAGAGAATTGAGAAGCAGCAGCAGCCTATTGTTGTTTTTTTTTTTCTCTATTCCTTAAATAGTTGTGTGCGTTTTGTGCTCGTCCATGATTTTCTCCATCTTGTTCCTGTGTCGGCGAGCTTCGACCAAGAACAAGACACCCGCGGCTTCCAAGATGAAACTTCCGATGACAGCGAAAACGTAGGACCAGCTGATGTCGTTGTGCTGCCAATTGGGCATCCAGTCGCGGTAATCGCCGCGACCGCCGAAGATGATGACGGCGATGATGCCGCAAGCGCCGGCCAGGGCGAAGATGGATCCATTGACGAGAAGTAGCAGCTGGTACTTGTCATGGTGCCTGGAGCAGCAGGTGTAGAGGATAGTGAGAAAGCTCCCGATGAGCAAGAGTGTGAAGCAGAGGGTAAAGAAAAATTGGGTGGCTACAAAGAATCCCGGCAAAAGGATGTCATGGATGATGTAGTACTCTTCCTGGAAGACCCACCAGCAGCCCTGGAACCTCGTGTCGTACAGGTGTCGAGTGTCTTGGAAACCCTTGAAACACACCTGCCACAAACCTGCCAACCCACCACAATGACAACTTTTTTAAGGCTTTTTTAACTCTCCTTCCACAAATTACAATCATTACTTTCTCCAAAAATATAACTAAATATCACTATAAATAACACTGTGTGCAAAACAAAAAAAAAATTCTCAGCACAGAAAGTAGTAGGGAAAAATTCAAACTCATTGTGTGCTCTTTTCCAATTGTTTTCAATAAGGAAATCGACAAAAAAATCTGTTAAATAACTGAAAAAATTGAGACATATTTTTGGATTTATGAATTAATTGAGAACTGCTGGAGATAGAGGTTTTAAAAATCTAGAGTGGGGGGGGAGGTGTAACGTCAAGATCCATATACCTACTACCTTTATGTAGACGGTGACGAAATTTTTTAAAAACCTTTGAATCTCCAGCAATTTTCAGTTTATCAGAAAAAGAAAAAATATGTGTTAATTTTTTTTTTATTCTTTAGTTTACACCTAAAAAACACTCTAAAAAGTCAATCTTACTTTAAGATGCAACAAAATTAAGGGACGATTCGAAATTCAAATGGTATCTTGAATTCAGTCCATTTTTAAATTTATTTTCAAGCAAGCAAGTCTTCAATCAAGAATGATTTCCTCAAATTATGTTGAATCTTGTTAATTTAAGACTTGTTTGCTTCAAGTTGACCGTGTTCAATCATTAAATTTAAATTATATGGTGGTATTTAAACAAATTAGAGGAACTTGATGATTAAATTAATACTAAAACAAGGACTAAATTTAAGATAATATTTGAATTTCAAGACATGCCTTGATTGTGTTACATCTCAAAATGAGATTCAATTTTCACAGTCAACATTCACAAATTTTTTCTGATTCAAGTTGCCTATTTTCAAAACGGGCATTCTTTAAATAGTTGACTAGAAAACTTTACTCACATTCTTCTTATTATTAATAACTTCAGTTCTCATTTCGATGAAAATGGAGTTTTTTAATATTCGAGAGAATCGTAAAATTGGTTTGTGAAAATGACGAAATTAAACATAGTAAATCTGTTGATATAATTGATCATCATCAAAGAAACAATTTGACCATCAATGCACATTAATTAAATGACAAAAACGTACAATAATCTTGTTTAATATTATAAAATTTTATTTTTCGAAAAAAAATTAATTCATCTACATAACTTATATTCAATTAAATATACAGATTTTTCTGATAGCTCTCAATTTTGTTTTTTTCCATAAAACTTGAAGAAGAAGACGAAAATACCTGAAATATGAAAGTGATTCACGGAAATGGAAAAAACTCTTCATTTCCCTTAGTGCAACAATTTATTTCGCGAGTTGAGTCAAAACGAAAAACATTGAGCGTTAAAAATGCTTGGGATAAGATAATATTACCGATTTTCACGAATTCGGGATCCTCCAATTTGCCGTCAGTCTCGAGCCAATTGGGTGTGGTAAAGGCGATGATGATGAAAAGAAAAGCCGCGGCCGCGCACCCAACCGCGATTTTCCCCGTGAGCGTCTTGCCCATTTTATTATATTTATAATATGCCCACTCCTCGTTTTTTCACGACGCAAAAGAATGCGATGATGATGATAATTCCTCCGCCAAGATCCAGCCTAATCCTCGCCCACCACGATTTCCTGCAATTTTTTCAAACTCGCTTCGCCAATTCCTCAACACTCTTTTGATTCGATTAATTGACCCTCATAACTGGCTCGCCACGACGTTATTATTATTATTATTATTATTATTTTTACGGGTAGTAGTATTTTTATGAGACTCGTGAATTCAATAATGAACAATACTGAACTCAAACCCACGTAAACACCAAGTGCGCTCGGTAATGCAGCGTTCTCAACATCCGATCTTTCTTCTTCTTTTTATCCAAGGGCGTAGGCAGGAAAAATCTTTCGCGAGATTGAAATCATATATATTATCAATAATCTCAGTTGAGATTAGTAGAATTAATAAAAAAAAAAAATCGGAAAAGAATTGTCAAATCAACTGTGAGTATATATACGAAACTCCGTCGCGATCGGTTCATCAATAATCTCAGTTGAGATTAGTATAATTAATAAAAAAAAAAATCGAAAAATCGAAAAAGAATTGTCAAATCAACTGTGAGTATATATACGAAACTCCGGGACGCACTTATTTATCCGAAATCCCAAAATGACGAACAACCCACTTTGCCGAATGCGAATATGCCGAACTGGTTATTTTCCGATTGATAATTTAC
>JAPYZL010107314.1:0-64315 GCA_030522825.1 Platygaster orseoliae
CTAAAATACATTGAACAGCATAAAATTGATTGAAAAAATGAATTCGCCATATTCGAAAACCCCCTAATACTATTTTGAATTTTCGAAATCGGATGAATTCAAGATCTTGTATTTTTATTGACAATTAAAATTTTTTATAACTCGCTTATTCGAGCCAACTTTGAAAAAACCCGCTAGGGTTAATCTAGGGGGTCCACCAGGACCCCATTATTGCGAAAATTTTCCCAGTGCAAATTAAAAACCCAAAATTTGTTGCACAGTGTTATTGATTCCAAGCAAATTTTCGTAAAGTTCTCAAAAGCATTTATGGCTTAATTTTGGAATTTAAAGAAAGTATTGTGAATTTCGTGAATATTGTAGTCCACTCACAAAAGACCATCGTAAAACGAGCGACTAAATCAAACTTCACAGTGCTCGGTCGCGAAGAGAAAATTAACCTTTGGGCATTAAGTGGAATTTCGAATGATCCTTTAACAGGTTTTACACGTCCAAAGCACGTGAAAGCGCGTAATCGAATCACGTGAATAGTTGTGGATTCTCAACTTTGGCTGCATGGTATCTAATAGCATCAAACTAATTGTGCAAAGTGAAAGAAGACTGTGCGTCGGAGCTATAATATCGTTGTGAGGTTGCGTTGAAGGGGAGAAAAGGGGTTGATGTGATAACGTCTCTCGTGAATTAAACTTAGTTCCCATGTTGCTTAATACGACAAAAAACGGGTGAGAATGAGCGATGAACTAACTTTTAGTATCTCGAATCGTAATAAACATTTTTACCTGTGCGAGGAAAAGTGAAACAAATGGGTTTTTAATTGTATTTTGAATATTTCAGCGGATTTTAGATTTAGCTTATTGTTAGTCATACTTCCTTATATCTCCCGAAAACATGCAGAGGGAATCTGCATCCGAATATGAATATGAATTAGAGAATTATGAATATCATTAGGGAACACTCCAAAAATATGAATTTTATACAGTATCACAAAATCGCGAATGTCACAAAAGATGCCAAATTCGAAAAAAAAATTCTCTGACTAAATTTTTTAAACTTCCAATATCAGTAACACTTGTGTTGATGAATCTCAATAATTCCCTCGACTTTCTGTTTCTTGCAGTTCTCTAATCCCGTGGAGAGAAAAATTCACATTCAACAAACAACACAGCAATTCGTGGGTGTTTCGGCTTCGTGATTTGGGCAGTGAACGTGGTCGCTAAATAAACTCGCGTCGTCGCCGTCGGAATGAATGGCTGAGACGCGTCCGTCAAAGAGCTGAAAGCTTCCTGACGTTCACAAATGACTAACCTGTGTGAGCTGTTCGGTGGCCGCCTCGGTCGCCAGCCGGGCCAATCCTTCTTCGTACCTTTCCAAGGCGGTCAGCCGAAGCAGTAAATTTTTCAACAACACCGACACATCCTCCATGGCAGCGTCGTCAACCGCCGCCACTTTTTGGGTGATGGATCTCACGTGGCTCATCACCCTCTCGTCCCGAAAGTCGTACGGGAACGTGTCCGTCCACTCAGCCAGCAACTGCACGAGGCGCGGCACAAAACGATGCAAGCGTTCCTGAAAACATGATTTTAACAACCATTGAAGTACAAAATATTCAATTTCAAACATCCAGAATACAAAACATCCGAAACATAGAAGTTCCGAATTCCATTTTTACGCCATAAATTCAATGAAAAAAGTTGGCGTTAAAAATTCATAATATATAAAATTGGCAGTAATTGATTCGTAATGATGTAATGGAAATTTTTCTAGTGAATTTTTTAAGTTTTTTTGGTTTCGAGTTTTGAAATACATAAAATACATAAATGCCTTTATTAAATACATAAATAAGAAAATATATTGAGTATATAAATTATAAAATATTATAATATTGAATATATAAAATACATAAATTATATGTTGAATCTGAAAAAAAACAACTATATATATTGAAATATATAATTTATAATATTCAAAAATACATATATATCGTTGCCGACCATATTCCCGAATCTCTTTTCCCAAACAGCCTTTTTCCCGAACGTTCATTTTCCCGAAAGGTCTTTTTTCGAACGGCCATTTTCCCGAACGGTCTTTTTCCCGAAGGATTTTTAATTTTCTCCAACGTGAAATTTTCTTATATCCTATTTCCTAAGACTACATATTGTCGCATGAACAACAACTGTCACATTCAAAATTAGAGTCTCCATTTCATACATTATAATTGCATACAGCAATCGCACACAACATCAACCTTTGAGTTTTATATATGAAGAAACCAAATTTGGAATTTTAACCACGAATCTTCTTATTGAAGACTCTTCTTAAAAAATTTTCACCATGACTCTTCTTATGAAATTTTTACCATGACTCTTTTTATTAAAGAATCTTCTTATGAATTTCATAAATGTATACAATTGAAATGAAAGTTAAATTCCAACCGAAATTCGGAAAATAATACTTTCGGGAAAATTGTCGTTCGGGGAAAATTGCCATTCGGAAAATAATACGTTCGGAATAATGATGAAATCATTATCATCAATTCATAACACGGTGCTACAAAAATAAAAAAATGAAATGCACCCGTGAAATGAAATAGTGAATGTTGTAGATATAGTCGAGTAATGCATAAAAAAATTTTTGTTATATTTTTTCTACCCTCCAAATTTTATTTATTTAGATATCTCGGTGAGTTTGTTTACGATTTTTAAAATGCAATACATTTTGGAAAGGACATTGTCAGAGCTTTAAAATGACGTATGTTAATCTATTGTTGAAACTATTTAGATGTGCTTTTTATTGAAGAACACTGGAAGAGGTGCTATTTTTCTTGATTTTTTTAACTTTGACTATTGTTTATTGCTAAATTTGAACAATTGTTTTTCTATTATAGTAATATTCGCAGAGTGCATTTATTGAGGAACAAATCGATGTCTCATTTGTTAAAATTGGACAAAAATTGCGGAAGTTATGCTATTTTTTCGTAACTAGAAAATATTGCCTAGCATCTGTATCTGGTTTCAGACTCTTTAGCCAGTTTGTAAATTGGATTTTGCTCACACTTTAAGGGCGTCCACCTGTGTGAACTTTTTGGAAAATCGGTTTTTTTTTGTAATTTTTTTGCATGTTGAAAATGTGATAAACAATGTCCTCAACCATTTTCCTGGATTCGATTGATTTCAAACTTCGCTGAATGTGACTCTAGAATACAAAGTTCTGTCGTGTTTCCAAACTTTAGACGCGTTTTTCTCAAAACCATGTTTTTGAAATTTGCTGGCAGGGTTGAAAATGACCCACTCAACAGATCTACTTGAAATTTTTACTGACTTATTCATAGAGAGAACTGAAGTATACTGAAAAAATGAATTTTCAGTTTCATTTGTTCCAACTGAATTTCAGTTGGAATAGGCATCATCGAAAATTTCAGCTGTGCTGATTGAATTTTTAGTCGTACTGATCGAATTTTCAGTCGCTTTAACTGAAAAAAAAGTTACGGCTGCTCAGTAAATGAAGTTGCTATCGAGGCAATTTTAAATTTAACTTATGATAACGGGAATTTTCGGTTCCCACATCTGAATTTTCAGTTCCCACAACTGAATGTTTCAGTAATGGCGGTGTCATAGCTGAAAATTCTCGTTGCACCATTTCTAACTTTTTTTCAGTTAGGATAATCGAATTTTTCAGTAGCTGCTATGGCGCTAACGAAATTTTTCAGTTGGAGCAAACGAAAATTTTTGTAAAGTCAACTTTCTCGTCTTCTAATTGAAAAAATGCAGTTAAAGCAACTGAATCGTTTTTTCTCGGTGTACCCTTTAGCAGTTTTTTAATATCTTTTTTCATATTATTTTATAGCATACATTGTATCGAAGAAAAGCATAAAAATGATCAATTTATATTAAATGTAATACGATTCATTCCATTTCGAGATTTTGTTAAAAAATTTCGTCAGTACCTTAACAACATAAAAATACATAAGATTCTTTTTACTTTTTGTGTTTTGGATAAGTTATTTGAACAGAATCTCGCCCGTACTTTCGATATTCCATGTTGAGGAAGACACATTCAATGCTCTCAATAAATATGAGCTTTCGGATAACACTTTCGGAAAAATTCACAGTTATAGTAAAAGCGTAAACCTTTAAAAAACACTGAACTTATTCTAATTTTCGAATTAGTTCTCCTAACAAAAATCACCGAAAAAGCGTTCGAAGTACCGCTCTCACACAGGTGGACCCCCTTAAAAAAAATTCCAACAATTGAGCCAAAGTTTGTTCTGATTAAAGTTAAACAACACTCTTACTGTTTTTTATATCAATTGATTTTAATATTTTATCTTTTGTTTTAACAAAAAAATTTCAAAAATCTTTTAAATGAAGCATTTTGGTATGACTTTAAATAGTTACAGAAATGGATACACATTCTCGGCAAAATTTTCTATTTACGAAAAAATAGCATAACTTCCGCAATTTTTCTCCAATTTTGACAAATGAGACATCGTTTTGTTCCTCAATAAATACACTCTGCGAATATTACTATAATAGAGAAAGAATTGTTCAAACTTAGCAATAAACAATAGTCAAAGTTATAGAAATCAAGAAAAATAGCACCTTTTCCAGTTTTCTTCGATAAAAAAGCACATCTAAATAGTTTCAACAATAGATTAACATACGTCGTTTTAAAGCTCTGACAATGTCCTTTCCAAAACGTGTTGTATTTCAAAAATCGTAAAAAAGACTCACCGAGATATCCATATATTAACGCGTAAAAACTGAAAAACGCGTTTTTTTTAAATAAATAAAATTTGGAGGGTAGAAAAAATATAACAAAAATTTTTTTATGCATTACTCGACTATATCTACAACATTCACTATTTCATTTCCTCTGCTGTTTTGGCTCAACTTGCTCAACAAAGAAGGACATGATGGAGCGTAATTTCCTTTTTCGTGCTCTCAACCATTTGTTCACGAACATTGTGTGATAGTATGATACATATAAATATATAATTTATTTATACGCAAATGTATGTATGCTGATTTGAATAACTGTTACCTGGATTCAATGACTGACATATATAAATATATATACATGCATATTTATACAAGCACATAAGTTTCTTCGTTTAAGATCTCAGTTCTTTTTCTTAATAAAATTGTTTAAAAATGCCGTAATAGCGATGAAAGTTGCGTAAATTTCACCAAACTACTATGGATATTTTATTAAAGTTTTTGTTTTTTTTTGTTTTTTGAACTATCCAAAAGAAAAACACTTATGCGTATACTTTAGTGAAAACTTCTAGAGAACGCGAAAATAAATTCAAAAACACACAACAATTCTTTTAATCCTGTGGCTTGTGTCAAATGTCTCACACGTTTTACTTGTTGGCATAACTGTTAAGTAATATATTGCTGAGTTGTATTGTGTTACAGTAATAGAAGATGAAGAAGCCGATATAAATGGAGTAGGAGAAATGCAGTAGATTGCGAGATTGTATGAAAAAAATTAATTGAATGTGCATTTTCACTTTCTATATTGGGCATTACAAAGGACCGAAATCCAAAAATACGTTAGCAATTACATTGGAATGTAATAATGTATGAATTAATGTACAAATATTATATACAGGGCGTACCAAAATCCCCGTACCAAAAAGAAATCCAATATTCCTTTTTGAATTATCGTCAGCAAAAATGACAAATCATTATAGAAATAAATTCATGTGATACGCGTGCTACGGTTTATCACGTTTCTCATTTAGTTTTTCCCTGGAACGTTTCATCACAGTTTAATCGGATTTCCGCAGATGTGTCGAGTAAATTCATTTTAATTTTCTGATTGCGTCTGTCAATTTGCATTTGAAGAATATAGAAATTTCATGTTCAACGCAAAATTCTTTACAACTCTTCATTACAACTGGAAGTACTTGTTATTGTTTATTTTTATAGTTGCAACAGCAAATTGAATAGTCTGCCTGTTTTTTCTACACTTAAATTAATATTTTGCAAACTTTCGTTATTCTTCAACTATACATTTGTTCATGTATAGTTGTTACACCATATAAGTAGTTTTCTTCATGATACAACTTAGTTTCGACAACCAAAATCCTTACTTCAATGAAACAAACAGAAAAATTGCCGCTATTCAGCCGTTCCCAAAACTCATTTTCCACATTCCCATCGGCATTGAAACTCTATTCCCATGTTGCTCTCTCTACGAGAGCCAGCTCAGTGACCGAACCTCGAGTGTGCAAAAACTGCCAACGTTTCGCGACGCACTGCAGCGAAAAGGAACGTAAGAAGAAATAAAAAAAAATTGTAGAAAAAGGGAAAACAGAGATGACGCGATATGCCACGCGTGCTCACCTTGCCGCCCTCGCCGTTGAGGTTTTGCTGATGCTCGCAAAGCGCGCAGACCTCGCCCAACAACTCGTGGGGCTTGATGAAGAGCCGAGCGCTCAGCAAAAAGGCGAAGAGGTAAGCCCGATCGGGGTAATAATCCTCGGTAGGTACCATGTGCTGCACGAGGGCGTCCAAGGATCCCGACACCAGATTACCATCGCGGTAAACCAGGGCCTGCAACACAAAGAGAAAAGACGTCCAGAGCTGGCCAGGATTAGCGTAAGTGACGGGATTACCGTGCTTGAGAAATATACCTCTCCGACACCAACGGTAAAAGCTTTTACATTCTTCATGGCGTCACTCTTCTGTCCTAGGTTTGGAAAAGTAACTTTTTGGGTCGGGGATGGAAAAAGAGTGACGTTATGAGGCATGTAAAATACCGTGTGCACATTTCGGAAATATTTTTGCCAGGCTCACAATGTGCTATTTAGAGAAATTTAGAATTCTTCCTGCAAGTCTGAATTAGATGATTCTGATGTAAATTTATATTCAGGATTTTTTAACAATAACCTGATGATACTGACGTTTATTACAAATCGAAAAATCTAAAAAACTAAGAAATCAAGAATATTTAAAAATTTGGAGTTCTTTATTCTAAGATAAAGAGAGCATGATTTTGAATTCACTAGTAACTGTGATTTTTATAAAAATTTGCCAAGTTTTTTTTAAAAACTTCGTTTCTATAAATCGATTTTATAAAAAATTTACAAAAAACTTCCATTTTTATAAAAACTTTCATGACAAAGTTTGTAAAGTTTCGTACTTTATAAAAAATTTTTTAAAAGTTTTTCAAAAATAAAATATTTCATAAAATTGATATTATTTCATAAAGTTTTTATAAAATCAGATTATTAAAACCAAATTTTTTTCATAAAGATTTCTATAAAAGTCACAGTTACTGGAGTTACTATGATTACTTTGAATTAAGAGATTTTATTTGCATTTATTCTAGATTCCACAATTTGACATTCTGAAAATACCATTTATGATATTTAAATACCATAATTATAAATATTATAAATGAAAGACTAAAACTATACTATATAAAAACTATATACGAAAAACCATATTTATAAGAGATTTCGATTTTCATAAAAAATTTCATTTTTTTAATACAAAGTTTATAAAGTTTGGTACTTTATAAACAATTTTATTGAAGTTTTATACAAAAAAAATTTTCACAAAAATGTTATTTTTTTATAAAGTTTGTATAAAATCAGTTTAGAAAAACAGACTTTTTTCATAAAGATTTTTTAGAAAACACAGTTACTAGGATTTCTATGATTACTTTGAAATGAGAGATTTTATTTGCATTTATTCTAGATTCCACAAATTAATATTCTAGAAATTCGAGTTCTACAGTACTATCTTGTAAGGTTCGAGAGTTTTGTTGTAATCTAAGTAAGTACTTTTCATTACATAATTTTAATCATTTGAATTCAAATTATTTATTTTAAGTTTTTGAATTTTCGAAAAATTTGTTAAAATTATACTAAATATTTGGAAAATTCAGTTTCATAAAGCTTAAATTGTTGATTTTTAGAACTAATATCGTTTAAATTGACAGTGCAGAAATTGGAATACCAAAATTTAAGACGCAAAAATCCTCAATTCTGAAATCTTTTATCACAGTCATACATTTTCGCGCTATTTAATTTGTATATTAATCACTCTTACACTTTTGTTGCATAACAACTAATTCTACGATTTAAACTTCAAAAAAAAAAAATAACGCAATATTTTACAGTGAACTTAGAATTTCTTTTCATCTATATTCCAGAATTTAAAAATCCTGAATTGTGTTCTATCATGAAAAAATCTTTAAATGTGCATGTAGAATTTTTCATTCTTTGTTAATTATATGTTATGAATTCATAAATAATATTACTTGTACTATAAATTACAGAGATCTATGTTATTTATGTATTATTTATGTAAATTTATTAATTACACTTTTTTCAGATTCTATGTGATTTTGTAACTTTTTAGGAAAGAACATTTTTTTGCACAGAGAGCTAAAATCAATGTAATCTGTCAAAGTCATTATAAAGATATTGAAAATATTTGTATAGGAAAACGAAACTTTTATATCGAAATCTTCAAATTTTCACGAATTCCAACTTAATTCTAAAATTTTCCTTGATTTTTAATGATTTTCCATGTTTCTGTAAAATAATTCATTTGTTTTAAACAAAAGCTCAGTAATTTTGAATTCTATATCAAGAAATCGCGAAAGCCAAAACTTTTATTTGTGCATTGTAGTTCCTAAGTACGTTTATAGTACAGTTCATAATTTTTCATTCAGATTCTAAAATTTTGAGTCAAGCCAAATTTTCACCATCTTACTGTATGCATCATTGATCCAAGTTCATTATCAATAAACGCCTTTTGCGTAATTGTTGTTTACCTGATTAATCAAATTACGATGTTTAGTAAATACCATTTATCATGTGAATGTTCACTAAATACTGACTGGTACAGTATTTTTCCTTAGAATGTGACAAATCATATTGTATTACCTAGTAAAAAAGAAATAATGCTTAACCAACTGAACTGATATTTCAATGTATACAGATAATGAATTCTTTCCACTAGAATAGTAAAATATATTATTTGGTTATATTGTACAATTTGGGTTCAGAATATTTAAACTTTTATGATATTATCTTCCGAAAACTGTAATGCATATAGTGATTTGTAGAATGTAACAATTTTCACAATACAATATTGTTATAAGCTAGATAAAAATGACGAAATCTTCAACAATATTGTAAAAGTTTCAAAAATCTTTAATCAAAATATCTCCCGTTCCTCCATGCGATTCCTGCATAATAATATCATCCGTTCCTACTGCACAACTCAAGCATGTTTTCATTTTCCTATGTATTTTTGTCTCGGAGAAAGTTATGAACAAGCTTCCGAAAGCATTGAATTCACGTAGTCCAGGAAGTTATTGGCTTGAAAAAATGCCAATAGCTAACGATGTGCTCATGTAAACAGCTTTCGTTTCCCGTACATCCTCTTCATATAAAATACTGAGATGATGCACGCTCTTCTTAAAACTGAATAGAAATGTTAGAAAAACTATTTACTAAGCTATAAATTCTGTCTTTCATATAAAATGTAACGAGAAGTTCATAATTACTTAGTAAATAGGAGACTTTGAAATTTATCGAAGGATATTGTGAGCCCAAGAGCTCCACGTTATATTATCTTGCAAACAGAGTAGGATTAGAGCTTCGAATCAGGATTATCGAAGTAATTCGATGCAACGTTTTCGATAATTAAAGCGTAACATGATTCTTTCAACACGAATAGTTGGTGTAAATTTCACGTAATAGTGGTGTTAGTTTTTTAATTTACAGTGATTGGAATAATGGTATTGACAACTTGGACATAAAATCCTGAGAAATCCCAAAAACTTGATCGTAAATGACGAATGATTCCGGAATTTCGCTCGTTAGCTAATCATTCATTTGTGTATACTCAATCTCGCGATTCCACTTGCGATGCACGAACCTTGCCACCGAGTTCAGCCATATGGAATTTCTCTATTCTATTGCGAACGCAGTCAGCGTATTTGCAGTGCGTTTCCATCGTTATTATCATCAGGCACGTGTGTTGTGGATTCATTGTACAAATCACTTCGGATTCAGCTCTGTCTCGAATGACTAAATTTTTGGTAATCGTCTTAATTTCACCTTGACAATGTTGAGTGAAGATGATTAAAATATAAGTAATTAATAATGCTTTGTTGAAATATTTCCCTTACTTTGACTTAAAATAGTAGTATAATTGGTAGGAATTGCCTTTAATTATTTAATGCAAACACTTTAAATACCGCCTATGAGTGCTCGTATTCTCAATATTCTTATGCATAGAATTCTAGTTCCTGCTTTGCATTTTTATAGGAATCCTTTGTTTAAAAGCGAATATGCGAATTTATATGCAGAGATGAACCTCTACAGTACTTTTATTACTGACGTTCCACTTCTTGAATCCATCTCACTTACCATCATCGTAAAAGCTTCTAAGACTCCTTATGAACATCAATAATTTACATCTTCCAAGCTCAAAGAACGTGGCTAATGAATTCTAACCTTAATATAAAAGTATAAAAATTAATTTTTCGGTATTAACAATGGGCATTGAATTCGAGAAAATTTCATCTTTGATTTTAATTTATACAATGCATGATGAAAATCATTTGTGAATATTAATCTTTAGGTGGCATCGACAATTTCCAGATAAATAATTATGAAAAATTGAGACGAATATGATTGCATTCTACCAATTAAAAATAATTCTGTTTACCATGAAATAACGTTGCACGTTGAACTTAATTAAAATTGTAGAAAAACAGCTTTGTTCAATCGTATTTAATACGTAAAGATTATAAATGCAATTACTGGGAAATCATATAGCACTAATTGTTGTTTTAGTATTGACTTAAAAGGTTCTTTTTAACTGTGAAACAAAATTTTCATAGATAGATGATAGAAACAGATCTGCACCTTTTTCTGTCGTGTTAACTTCGATGCTTGTTGGTATTTTTCAAGTAGGAAGTATCGTAGGTTTCGATAATTCAATAATAAAAAATATAGAATTAGGTTGTTCTTCTAAAAAATTGTAGATGAGAAAAATTTTGTCGCAGAATCATAAGGTTCACAAAGAGAACTGGTTTGGTTACAGCAACCATTGATATAGTAAAATATGGACCAACCAAAGTTTTGGGTACTATAACTAAAAATTTGGTTATGACAACTACAGCTTCTGTTATAGCAACTAATGCTCAATTTTTACGACTGATATTTAGGTTACAATAACTAATGATTTGGTTATCATATCTAAAGTATATAATATCTAAAACCAAAGACTTACCTCCGTGCAGTACCATAAAAATTATCACGTATTACTATTGTATTAACATTACTTGAAATTTGAATAAAAATACGCTACATCCGCAAAAATTATTTTAAGTTCTGAATGTACTTACATGGTCAGAATTCATGGCAGCGCCATCACGAATATGATGATGGTCGACACCGGCCCCGTTGACCATGCCAGGACCTGGACCAGTTCCACAACTCCCCATTCCTTTCACGCTTGCACTACCAGCAGGTGTTTGTGGCAAACTCTGCAACAAAAATAATGTACCATCAGCTAACTATCAGTGTCAGTCTAACTACCTATCGTGAGACATAAGAAGTTTCACTTTCAGTATGCCATTAGAGGTTTTACTTTATAGTGAACCATCAAAAGTTTCTGCTTCATAGTAGACCATATGAAGTTTCATCAAGTGAAACTGCTAATGGTTCAGTATAAAAAAGGAACTTATTTTCAAGTGAGCTATTACCAGTTTTACTTTGTAATGAACTAGAAGAAGTTTTACTTCATAGTACACCATAATGAGTTTCACTTTTTATTAGATAACAAGTAGTTTCACAAGGCTTACTATAAATAATTATAATTTTTTATGATATACATTAAGTAAAATAAAAAACAAAATATGCATTACATGACACATTGTAGTTTTTCTGAGTTCTACGCAAAATTTCTCGATCTAGGAAAAACTAATTCCATTTTTTCGTTCCCTCGAAGCATTTATTTGCAGAAAAAAACTTGATTTCTCTACCGCAGATGCCGTTTCCTTCCATCCCTATGCAGTGGTTTATTAAATTCAGAAATCAACACCATTTGTGATTTTTCTTCTTCATTTGTTCCCTGTGCAATCAGTCGGGAAATTCGGAATAACGGAGAAATCGTGGAGAATGTCGTTTCCGAATCGAAGCATTCAAACTGCAATGTTCATTTCCATTTTTTTGTACCATTTTTGTAAGTATATATTGTGGCGAGAGGAGTATTAAGAAATACTTTGATTTGAATCGGTTTTCTATTTAAATATTTTACATTTACAGCAACAATATCAAAAAAAAAGAGTTGCTCTATTGTTTATTGTTCAGGAACAAAAAAAAAAAAAAAAATCACGAAAATCTTTTTTATTGGTGCTGGAATATATCTTTAATATAACGCCATTTACGGAGCAGATTACCAGCCTTTGGAATAGCGTTATGGGGGGAAAAAAATTGAAAACGTCCGGTGTAATCATCCCCATGAAAATGCGCTGCCATCGGCGCCATCAATCCTAATGTAGGTGACATGAAAAAGATGCACGGTCAAGCGGTTTAATGAGCGTGTTAAATCCGCCATTAAAGCACACCATGTTAAGCCGCCATATTGCGTGTTAAATTCCACCATCTGCAATTATACACGGCCGATTTCACATTCGCCCATCATTAATATTATTTCACCGTCGGAATTTGATCTACGAGGGCCCTGTAATTAATTTGTTTACGTCCTGAACCAGCCGATGGGATTTTGGGTAGCGCATTTTCCAACCTCACTCACAACCCCGTTGCAAATTTGACTCAACTTTTGGCACAGCCGAGAATATTGCACGCGATTTTCGTAATCGCTTTAGCTGTAATTTCAAGTAAACACTCTTTGGCGTCTCCTCTGCGTTTTCGATGTAAAATGCGAGAACTTTCTGGTGAAAAGCCAAGCTTTTAATATACATTTGAGAGTGGCTTGTTGATGTTTTCACCTTTCTCAGAATTTTCATGATTTCTACATAGAATTTGTTTTTTGACAAATGTTTCAATTATTGAAGCGATTTTTTAGTTTGCATTAGTATAAAAAAGGATGATGTAACTGAATTTCGTAATTTTTTACATGTGTTTTATGTGTAGAGAACATTGCCGTTATTTGTTGAATGCACTTTTTCAAAGAAGTTTTTGCAGCCCTGCAGAAATTCCGGAAGAGGACAGTCATTTTACCCCCCCCCCCTCCTTTGTGATGAAATATACTTAACTTTATTTTTCGTAACTTGTTCAATGTTCTCATAAATATGTAACTGAACATTACAATTTTTCGTTAGGATTTGACAACCATTATATTAATAATAATAAAAGTCAAAATCTACTTTAATGAAGTGTATGAATGTTTTAGCGAATTTTCAAAGTATTCATTAAAGTAGATTTCGACTTTTATTGTAATTTTTTTGCACTTTGACAACCATTAAAATTATAATAAAAGTCAAAATCTATTTTAATGAAGTGTATGAATATTTTAGCGAAGTTTCAAATGTTCATACCTTTCATTAAAATAAATTTTGACAATTATCATAATTTTGATTGTTGTTAAATCTATTTTAATGAAGTGTATGCACATTTAAAACTTTGCCAAATCATCTATATACTTCATTAAAGTAGATTGGGACTCTAATTATAATTTTAATGGTTGTCAAATCGCCAAAAAATTATAATAAAAGTCAGAATCTATTTTGATGAAGTGATTGAAACTTCGCTAAAACATTCATATACAACATTAAAATAGATTTTGACTTTTATTATAATTTTGTTGCGATTTGACAAGAACTAAAATTAAAATAAAAGTCAAAATATATTTTAATGAAGTGCATGAATGATTAAACTAAGCTGCAAATGTTTTTTCAGGTTAAAAACAAAAGTGAGTTTTTTACCAAGATAAAAAAAATTTCCTGGTGAGAAATTTTATTTCCCATGTTGCGAACGATTTTTTTTATCGTAGTGGGTGAAAAAGTAGAATTTTTTGGCAACTGTAATTCAAATTTTATTGTTTTACAGCGTTTCTATTGGCAAATATGTAATTCGGTTTGACAAAATGTACTAGATTGTTGAACAACTTTTTTTTGGAGTTCAAGAAAACTATCAAAATAATAAGAAAAAAAGCGTTAAGTCTTCGTCATTTATAATAATAAATTGGGACATAGTATTGACCTTATTATTATATATACACTGAAAGAAAAACATGGAATTATGTAAAATGTAATAAGTATAAAGTTGTATAAAACGTTGTAAAGGTTAAAAGAAAAATACATCAGAAATATATTTTGAGAATCTATGTCAAAATCCACAAAAATATTTGGAATTTACCAATCTTAAAGAGGATAGTATGAAATTCTGTAAGTACTTTAAGTATTAAAAAAAAACCAGAAATTCATACAGATATAATTTTCCTGGAAAATTAGACGAATTGATTATATCTATATCACTTTGAATCCTAGAGAATCTAATTCTAATAACCTATGTATAAATATTTAAAAGTACCAGAATATTTTTCAAATCGTACAAAAGACTTAAAAATGCAAAGTATCCTAAAATTACTTACTATAAATCAGTGAAATACTGTTTTCTGGAAAATCTTTTGAAATACATACTTTGAATCTATTAAACTTTGTATTATACAGCATCAAATATTCTACAGCAATCTAAAAAAAAAGTATAGAAACCTGTAACTTGTAAGATATAAATATCAAGAAATTACAAAAACAAAAAAATTATACTAGAAAGTTATAGAATACCCGGAAAATCTACTTGAGAAGAAAAAGTTCATGAAACGGTCAAGTAAAGGATATTGAAATCTAGAAATCAACAAACAGAAGAAAAGAATGAAAATCTAGAAATCAACTACATAACTATATGATAACTATAAATATATAATATATAATAAATATAATAACTATAAAATATACTATAAATATAAATATACATATGTGATAAATATATAATATAAAAAATCAACTATATAACTATATAACTATATAACTAAGTAGAACTAGAAATCAATAAACAAACAAAAGTCTAACACACTAGAAAAAACACAAGTTGTGCAACATACTTCCAGTTTATCGTAAATTTACCAACACACGATTCCTTTAAAAAAACCATGGTGTACTAAAAATATGTATGACTTACAATAACAAAGTACAATGTTTTATAAATAATCATGCTAAAATCTCTAAGAATACGAAAAAGTTTTACAAAATTGTATGAACATTCAATAAACCATACGTAAAACACAAGTAATCCATGAAATATAAATGTAGTCCTATCAAAAATCTCCAAAATAATATATTCCTCTGAAACTTTTCATCGCAGAAAATTTAATTCTTAAAATCGTTGTAGAATGTGTCTTATGCTACTAAAGCAAAAAATAAATAATACATGTGAACAAATGTATATTCTAAAATATAAAATTTTTTTTCATTCAACTTTGACCCCTCTATGAAAAATTCCGTCCCAACGTTCCTGGAGCTAATGAAAACCGTCGGAAGCGTTTTTGCATGGAACTGGCTCGATTCGATATTTTGGCGAACAAACGAATCGTAAAAACGCCTTTTCCTGTTGAATGGAATTGAGTAAATCCAAGAGGACTACGGTGAAAAAGAATTTGCTGGCTCAGGAAACATATCCAAAGGATTTTTCCACTTCAATATGGAGAGAATAGAATTAGTACTATACTTTCTAGGATGTGTTACGTCGTATAAATTGCGAGTTAGTTTTTTTCTTATTGAGTTATCACTTCATGCGTGTAGATCCGCAATTGTTTTCTTCCAGAGAAATATGAATGAACGTCGTTGGAGCAGAAATTCAAGTTGGAAATTGAAAATTTTTTCTTTAATGTTTGTTTATGCATTTGATTTTAGTTAATAAAAAATTTTGAGAGATTCCTGGAGTTTTTGGAGCGTATGAAAAATTGCTTTACATGATTATAAGTACTATTTCGAACTCTTTCTCATCTGCCAATTTCGCTATAGAGCTCGCCATTATACCTTGACTCAATACATAGAAGCCCTCTCGATAGGCAGCGTAATAAGTTCCTCCTATCGTTCAACAACATCGTGCTTTCAAGTACGACCCGAATCAATACATCTTCCTTCGATTACTTCAAAAAAAGCTTCACTTGAAAGTAATGAATCGGAAGTACCAAAACTAATTTCGATGACTTTACATCAAGCTCATCATATTTTGTTTCAAAAATGTTCAAAGATCAAACTCCCTATTCCAATTTTAGAGAAAGTCGTACTCTCAATGGTACGAAAATTCGCGAGAAGTGCATTTTCTTTTCCTCTAATGACAAAGTGTAGCAAAAGAGATTCTTCAATTTGTTTCAGTGCGACTACTCAGGGAGAGAAATTCGAATTGAAAGGGCGTTCGAGTTGCAAAAAGGATGTGGAAAAAGTGTAAGGCAAGTTGAGAGATGATTCATGAATATCAAGAGTTTTGAAAATTGAGTGTCGACATGAAATTTTGAATGTTGGGTTGAAAATGTAAAAAATGGATTTAGAAATATATGAATTAATACGGTAAATAATTTATTCATGAAAGAAGGAAAAGAAAATAGAGAATTCTGTATTCACTCCGAAAAAATAAGTGAAACAAGTGCAAAGTTAAGTGCATTACAAGCTGCGCAACACATAATCCACTTCCGCTTGTAAGCGGCTTCGGTCTGTACTTTCCGCTTGATCTTTAAGTAGAAAATCCTTATTTGGTCAGCCAAACAAGGCTTGAATTATTAATCGGATTCGACAGACGTCTTTTTCAGCCGCAAAAAAGGTGGAGTTACGGAGTTCTATTTACAGAAAGTTTGAAATAAAAAGTATAATATGCAAATCTTACGGAGGAAATTACAAGGAAAAAGGTCTCAAGTAATTAAAATAAATAAAGTTTGTAAATAAAGTAATCTTTATATTTTGATTTTTTAGAACTTCATTTTGCATTCCTTCAATTTTTTATTTTGATTTCTGCATTTTTTATTTATATATCTTTAATTTTTATTTAAATTTCTTTATTTTTTATTTTAATTTCTTTATTTCTTATTTTAATTTCTTTATTTTGTTTTTTAATTTCTTTATTTTTCATTTTGAATTTCTTCATTATTCATTGAAAATTATGAATTTTTTATTTACATTTCTTCATTGTTTACTGTAGTTTCTTCATTTTTATTGATATTTCTTCATTTTTCATTTTAAAACTCTTTACTTATAATTTTAAATTCTTCATTTTTCGTTTGCATTTTTAATGTGATTTTTTTTATTTATTTGAACTTTTTTGATTTTATTTCTTTATATTTTAATTTTTTTAAAATTTATTTTGCATTTCTCTAATTTTTTGTTTTCATTTCTTCATTTTTTATTTAATTTCTGCATTTTTTATTTATATATTTTCATTTTTTATTTACATTTTTTCATATTTTATTTGAACTTCTTCATTTCATATTTTAATTTCATCATTTTTCATTTTAAGTTCTTCATTTTCGACTCTGAATTTTTTCATTCTTTATTGGAATTTATTCATTTTTTATTTAAATTCAATCATTTTTTATTTATATTTCTTTATTTTTTATTTTAATTTCTTCATTTATCATTTTCAATTTCTTTGCTAATAATTAAAAAATTTTTTATTTTTTATTTGCATTTTGAATGCAATTTTTTTTAATTGATTTGAATTATTTTATTTTAGTTTCTTTATATTTTAATTTTTTTTCAAATTATTTTTGCATTTCTTTAATTTTTGTTTTATTTTCTTAATTTTTTATTCTTACATATTTCTTCATTTTTTAATCATATTTTTTCATTTTTTATTTAAATTACTCCATTTTTCATTTAAATTTCTCCATCTCTTATTTTCATTTCTCAATTTTTTATTTTAATTTCTTCAATTTTCATTTTCAATGTCTTTACTATTTATTGAAATTTATTAATTTTTTATTTAAATTACTTCATTTTTTATTCAAATTTCTTCATTTTTATTTAAATTCCTTCATTTTTCACTTAAAATTTCTTTACATATAATTAAAAAATTTTTCATTTTTCATTTGCATTTTTAAAGTGATATTTTTAATTATTTGAACTTTTTTAAATTTCTTTATACTTTAATTTTTAAAAAATTCATTTTGCATTTATTAAATTTGTTACTTGAATTTCTTCATTTGTTATTTTAACTTCTTCATTTTTTATTTATATTTCTTCATTTTTTATTGAAATTTATAAATTTTCTATTCAAGTTTCTTCATTTTTATTTAAATTTCTTCACTAATAATTAAAAAATTTTTCATTTTATATTTAATTGGCAAATAAATAAATGCAAATGAAATGAAAATTGAAATTAAATGCAAATAAAAGGAAAAGATAATGGTGAAACGTGCATAAGAACTAAATATTTATTATGGTAAAGAATTTTTAAATATATTTGGGATTAAAAATCAAAAACCCCAAAATATTTACCAAAAATATAAAAGTGGCAAAATATGTATGTTCAGCCAAGAACTGCTAAAATATTTATTTAAATATATTGGATTTGAATAAATATTTTTGGTTCCTTTAATAAATACATAAGATCATCTCATAATTATTATATTATATATTTGCTAAATATATTTTTCTTCGCTTTTTTCATTTTTATTGATTTAATATTATGCACTGTCAAAATAAAAAAAGAAAAACTCGTTAATATACTCTCAACTATACTAAAGATTTTATTTTAATAAAAAAACATTACCTTTACTGCGAAGTCAGAGTCAGATAATAGATAATTTTTCCTGTATTTATTATAATTTGAGAATAACTTTCCAAAGTATGTTAATTACACGTATTCCTAATATTCGTTAGCAAAATTACTTTTTGAACTGTCTTTTTAAAGTATTAATTTTTTAACACCTAAAACTTGAACGTTATCCAAAAAAAGTTATGATTTTTATTCTATATTATTAATAATTACTTTTTTATCAGTGTTTTGAATTGTGAAACAATTTTTAATAATTTTTGACTATGATGTCAACATCTAAAAGATTTTTCCGATGAAAATCATCATCTGATAATTTTAATGTTTTACCAAATTAATCTGTTACATTTAAGATTTTGGAAGGTGTGACAAAAAATTTGTCTCAACGAATCGTTTAACCATTCATTTACGTAATTTGTTTTTGAAATCTTTTCATGCATCTTTTAAAGTAAGCTCAACCCACTTTTGAAAATCGCATCTTTTCAAAACAGCGGTAACGACTCCTAACGAAGAGTCAGATTACAGAGCGTTCAAACGCACTCCTTTGTCGTGGACTTGCAGAAAAAGAAGATAACAAAGACTCGAGTTTGTCTGTCCCAAGAAAAAAACCACGCTCTGGTTTTTCCTCAAAGTTTTAAATTCGCCCTATTACGAATGGAACATTTCAACAAGTGGATACCATTAGCTAATTAAAGCCACAAGATCCGGAAAAGTTCATTTTGAATCGCGAATCTACGAATGTTTTTTCTCTTTGGCCAGGCGATGTAAGGCACTTGTTATGAAAAAATGATAATGCTTTCAAATTACCATAATCGATTCTTCCGGACGTTTCATTAGATTTTATGAAACTTGGATTGCATTTACGAATGTGTTTACAAAGTTCGAGCAGCTCACTTTATCTTTGCACGAAGCGAACTCTTTAAGTGACCACAAAAATAGGGGAAAATGGAGTTTTAGGGAAATTTATGACCGGGGCTCTGGAAGTAATTTAGGGTTTAGTAATTAAACTAAGATTTATCTGCAGTAATAGGTAACTGATTATGCTGAACTGGCAACTATTGCTTTTTCGAGGGAGATTAGGAATTTCGGGTTCATTTAGAATTCCGACGAGATAATGTTTTTCAAGTTCCAATTTGAATGATTGTTTGACTGATTACGGTACAGGTTGTAAACGTAAAAAGTTACACCAATTGCTCTGAATTTATTCTTCGCCATTAAAAACAGCTTGAAACTACCCGAGGCCGTCATTTTTGACCGCAACGATTAACTGGAAACGACCAAATCGATTGTAAAGTACTGTATTCTGCGGTAAAACCCGTACCCACTGATAGCGAACACGGATACCCAATTTTATTAAACCATTTCCACTTCCACACTTTCAAAGTAAAAAAGTTTGCAAAAATCGTCGTATAATACCTTCAGTAATAATAAAGGCATTGAAGAGAACTCGAAAAATATTTCAACGAGCTCTTGAATCCCTGCAAAACCAAGATACAACTCAATTTAAATGATGGCAAATCTTCAAGTTTGATTGGAAGAACGCAAAGTATGAGCAGCAAAGGATTTGGTAAAGCCTGTGAAAAAAGTAGGGAACAAATAGAAGACGGGAAAAAATTCGAAGAAAGTAAAGTGAATTGGAGAAAAACAATCCGAAAGGCAGAGGAAGGAATTTAAAAGCTTCACGAGTTAACATCCGCAGTAGCGAAGCAATTTTATTGCGCGTACTTTCATCAGAAGCGGGTTGAGATGTAACTGTAAACTCTATTGCAGTAAAAACAGACTGTATACATTTTATTTACAGAGAAAACGAATGTGTCACACGAGTTTTATAGAAGCTGAAACAAAGTGGAAACAACTCAAAATCTTCAAGACATCGTTAATGCGATTGGACGCTTTGTAAAATATTAACGGAAATTCATAGCATCAAGAAACTTTTCTGATTTTCCACGACGCGAGTTTAATCTCGGTAAGGCGAGGTGGAAAAAAATTTTTTCAATCTTCCACGAGTTAGTCATTCATGGAATTTTTGAAGGCTATCGCGTCGTTTGAATCTCATCCAATTTCAATCTTTCGCGTCGAGACGCAAAATAAAGCTGAGGAGTTAATAAATATTTTCTTGTGCTCGAGGGGGTTCTCAGAATTGCTCGAAAATCCCAACGGCGCCATGGAAGGCCGTAGGTGGAAAGGCTAGGCCGGTCAGAAAGAGGAGAGGCTTGTTCGTTCGGTAACGAGTGCGCGAGCGTAAACATAACGCTTGGCAATGCGCCAAATGCGGTAACTTTCATGCGCGCGCTTTTCCACTGCTCGACGATGAGCGCCAAGCGTCAATCGTCAGATTTGCGAAATTTCGTTTCCGTACTTTGGATTTATCGTTGATTGAAGAATACTCGAAATCGTTCCCTGAATTTTCAGAGAGTTATCGAGATGCAACCAATTGTGCAAGTTTTACCTCATGATTCTCGGCTTCATCTTTTTATTTATAATAAACAATTCATTATAATAATGCTCTTTTCAAAATCAAGTTCGTCAGCGAAAAATGGTTTAAATGCCTTTATGAATTGTGAATACATAAAAAAATTCAGTCCATACTGAATATATTGAACACTCATATAACTAAATACTATAAGTACAAAAAATACTAAATAATTATAATCAGGGCAACCGAATATATTTACGATAAAATGCAAAATATTTATTTATTTATGCATGAAGAAACAGGGAAATATTTATGATCAAATGCAAGCAAATTTTATGTTTTTGTACATTTTTATACATTTTCGACTCCTAATCAAAGTTGTTGCAGAAAATAATCACATGTTTTGCTAAGTTCTCTTCGACTTATAATTCGAATAGTATAATGTTTCGATTGATTAATTATCTTGAAATGTGAACAAATTACGAATCTGTTAACATTTGACACGTCAAAAAATTTCTTGGTAATTTTAGAACTGCGAATTAAGGAAAATAAAACGAATTAAATTAAATTTAAGAAAAAGAAAATCAAAATCAAATGCAAACAATTTTCATTTATAGTTTTACTTTTTAAAATTTAATTTGCATTTTTTAAAATTCGTAATTTAATATTCTCATTTTTAATTTTTCATTTTGAATTTAACTAGCCTAAAATTAAATGAAAATGAAAGAAAAAGAAAATGGCAAAACATACACAAGAAACGTAAAAAAATTGTTGAAAATATTTGGGATTCAAAATGAAAAACTTTCAAATAGATACGAAAAATCTAAAAGTGGGAAAATATTTTTGTGCCGCCAAAAACTGCTAAAATATTTATTTTTATATTTTTTATTTGAATAAATAATTTTGGTTGCCCAATAAGTTATAATAATATAACAATAAATAAGTTTTAATTTGTTATGATATAAGTTATAATACTAAAAATACTAAACTTAGTTTAAAATAATAATACAATTAAGGTATAGCGACTAAATTTAATTAAATCTTCGAAAGTTTTTATTTACAGAACTTTCAAATTAAATAATTTAAAAATTCAAATAACTTTGCTTGAATAACTTAATTAAGTTATAATTAAGTGAAATAAATTTTATCAATTATTCAAATAACTTTATATAATTATTTTGAACTAAAAAATCGAAAAAACCTACTTCATTTTTTTTTGTTATTGAAAAATTAAAATAACCTAATACAGTAATAACACTTAAAGGCATAATGCTATAACTTAATAATTTTCAAATTTTTCCATCATCCAAGAGATTTATTGAAATTTTCTCAATAAATTTTTCGAATTTTCGATGATTCTTTTGATTTTTGTCGAATGTTTTTGACTTTTCATGGAAACTTAAGATTTTTTGTTAAATATTCTTCATGTGATGTGTTTTATTAAAGTTTTCTAAATCCTTATAAATTTCTCGAATTTTTGATGATCCTTTTGACTTTTGTCGAATGTTTTTGATTTTTCATGGAAACTCAACATTTTTTACTGTATATTCATGTGATATACACTATTAAAAATTTTTCAAATTTTATGGAAATTCGTCGAACTCAAGAGGAATTTTCATGAATATTATTACATTTCAATTTGATTAATTTTTATTTGAAAACAAAAAAAAATTAAAAACACATTTGAAAGAAATATGGTAATTAGCACTATCTACAATGTTTATAAACATTTTCTGTATAGATTAGAATATATTACAAATTATTATAATCTTTAGAACTTCCAATTTTTTTTATTTCTTCGAATTTCAAGAAATTCGAAAATTACATAAAATATTCAAAACTTCCCAAAGTTTTCGATGTTTTTTTTTTTAATAAAACAACATTCACATCAACATCATGAAAAAGAACTATAAACACAATCAAAACAATATTTATGAGCATGAAATGATATAACAATTTTTTTTAATTCAATAAAGTTATTGACAATTTTTAGATTTTTTAGTGCCAATAAAAAATAAAAAATATAATGCGTTGTGTATTTTGTTTTTGAAAAACCTCATAGAACTTTTTGTTCAGAATTTTAAATACGCCTGTACAACAGTTTCTACATTTTTTGGGAAAGGGAGTAAATTCTTTCATCAACTAATAAAAGTTTGATTTTTTTACACCAACCCTTCGAAGAAAACTTTTGTACACACGTTTTGGCTTCATTATGAATTAAAGGACAAAAAATAATAAAAATATTTTTGAATTTTCTCAAGTTCCAAAGAAAATTGATAGGATTTTCGAGTTTCAAAAATTTTTATTTTCGCTTTTAATTCACGAAAAAATTACTGATACTGTTGATATCAATGTTTTTCAATTCCAAAAAAAAATGTTTATATAGTTTTCGACAAGTTTAAATGGAAATTTTCACAATAATTATCAGTACAATGAATTTATCATGTAATTTTCGAAAAGTAAGCATTAGTGAGGTAAATAAAAAATTGTGTACATAAATATTTTTATAGAATTACTAGGATAACGAACTTCTGGAAACAGTTACGAAGTATATAAAAAATTGTTATATAGAAAGTTACTATTCAATCATACATATACATGTATATTACGCAGTTTAAAATAGTTAATTATAGTATCAGAATATCATATTAGTAAAAAAAGTAAATAATACAATTTCCGAGAAATCCAAAAACATTCCATCAACCTTTCCGTGATTACTTCAAACGGAATCCAAGGTTCATGAATGTAGAATTCCGTTTGATCTCAGTATGACGAATTATTTTCAGATTTCACACGCTGTACGAAACTTGTAAATGAAATGAAATTTGCAATGGTAACGCAAAAATCTCGGCATGGTAATAGGAAGGATTCGGGGTGCACGTTGAGTAACGTGGCGAAAGGCAAATCCTTGGGGCGCGAGTTGACGGCACTTCACGTGGCGTTGATGACGAAGTGGTGACGGAGTTCGAGGACCGGGCCACAAGAGACAAAGTGTCTCGTGAGGCGTGCTTTCCTGTCTTCGCGTGCCACTCTGCGGATTAAAATATTGTCGGAAAATTCATAGTGGCGTGTAGCTGCGCATGTCTGAGCACGTCTATGCATGTCTAGGTTTTAATTAGAGAGTAAGTTTGGTCGCAGCGCTGTTTATTAATACGCATTCGTAGGGTAACATTGGACAATGGTTTCTGGGAGTCTATTATTTACAATTATCATTATTAACACTGATTATTAACTTCTCATTCCATTTTCCGAAAAATCCGCCATAAGTTTATATCGTAATTGAAGTTCCAAGTCTCTTTGAAGCATTAATTATGCTATGAAAAACTTCTCATCTCCGCTGATTTCACGAGTAGGCTTTTGATTCGCACAGTTTTCACATAATCTTTTATCTTGCGAGATGATCTCCAAGTTTCGAATACATTGTCTCTGCGACGATTACGAATCTCGTCGTTGAGGAAACGCCGCCGAACTTGTCGAAAGAAACACTATCCAAGTACTGTGCCGGCTCCCGGTCTCTCAACTTTTCGCTGCAATTAATCTTTCCACTTGACATTTATGAAATGAAAGTTTTTCAAATGACCGAGTTTTTGTGAAGGCTCCGCGTCGAAATGGAGACTTTGTCCGTATAATTGTGTGAGTGATCACGTTTCAGAACGTTCAAAATGCTTCAAAGACCGATAAAATGTGATTCGCTTTCAATTTGAAAAGCTCGTTGAAGTAATTTTTTTCCCATAGTCGTTCAGTGAATTTAGTTACGGTAATAAAGGATTCTGTGAAATTCTGAAGGCGTTTTTCACAAGTTGTAATTGCGATCGTAGTCTGGAATAGTAGGGTAGTCTATTTATTGCAATACATACAATAGACTATTACATATATGGTACTTGTTTAACTATGTGACATTTTTACTTAATGTACGTTTCTGTACGTTTTTGTAAGAAAATTTTTAACAGTGTATTGGATGCTGAAACTTATGAGCATACGTTACAAGAAAATTTCCAATTTGCAACTCGGCCATGTTGTCGGACATGGTATGCAAGGAGGAATTGGCATGTTAATCAAGCCAAACAGCACATAACGTACGAGCGCTCGCGAAAGTGCAGAAGATCAAGTTTTGAAAAGCTAGCGGCCCAACTCGCCCGATCCCAACCTAACCTCACGAGGCTAGGGTCTGAATAATTCAACGGACGTTCGGATTGGCATTTAGCGAAAGCGCTGCTATGCTTGGATCACCCCTATCGGTTTTCCAGTTTCGACAAATTTCCAACGTGAATAATATCTCGACAATTCGTTCGGTTTCCACGTTTCCCTTTAGCT
This sequence comes from Platygaster orseoliae, assembly GCA_030522825.1. Lineage (NCBI taxonomy): Eukaryota > Metazoa > Arthropoda > Insecta > Hymenoptera > Platygastridae > Platygaster > Platygaster orseoliae. Next base: position 25,497 of record JAPYZL010107314.1, read on the forward strand.
TGTAATTCTGCTCCGGGCAGTGTTATCGAATTCCCAACGAAGAGTAATGCGAGAAGTTGGCAAAGTTTCCTTTTCTCAAATCTTTCTGATTTTCAGTCGTCTTCGGAATTGAATCCGAATTCTCACTAGTGACTCGGCCGGACGGAGATGGAATTTCGTTGCGTGCTGGGTATGACGTCGTCGTGGAAAAGAGGACGCGAGTCTGGATAGGGATATATGCGAGGTGAAGAAGCCTCGAATTTTTTCGAGCGAGAAAATACCGCTTGATGCTTTGTGCGTTGCTTTTCAATGGGGGACGTTAAAATAGAAAAGTTGATGGACTTCTGGTGTTTCGGTTGTTATTTGGTAATGAAGAAGTAGAAATTCGGAAATTCAAGGGTTACAATGTAATCAAGTTTGATGTTTACAAGAAGTTCCGCAGTTTGAGAATCTCAAGGTTTCAACATCTTACTTTTCAAGTTTTCGAAAGTTGGAAGTGCCAAATGTTTCATAGCTCTGCAATTGGAAATACCATAGTCGCAGTGATCTTAGGTTAAAATGGAGCTTACTTCAAAAGTTCATATGTCTATCAATTTGATCGGTTTATTCCTCATTGATTTCTGAGATTTAACGAAATTGTAAAAATGTAAAAAATGTAGGCAATTAGAGACAATTTCGTATGATTAAAAAATTTTTGAATTTTGAAAATATCAGAAATATTACACATTTTTGAGAACTTGGAATCTTTTAGAACTGTTGGAGATAATGGGATTTGAAGAAATTTGAAAACTTACAGATTTTGCATTTTTTAAATTTAAAAATTTCATACACGAAAATGCCAGGAATTTTTGACAAAAATTAGAGGATTTTGAAAATTTCGGAAATCATTAAACGTTCCTAAAATTCTTCTACAGTTTTCAATTCATTGAAACTTGAGTTAATAAAACATAGAAAATTAAGCAACTTTTAACATTCACAAAAAGTTAAAAAAATTTTCGCAAATTTAAGAGTTTTTCAAAGTTTGCTATTTTTTCAATTCTGAATTTGAAGTACATCGAATATGTCGGCAATTTTCAACGATTTCAAAATTTTATGAACTTAAAAATAATAGAATTCATGAAAATCAAAAAAGTTGAAAAATGTCATGATCTCTAGTAATTAATTAATTCTCGATCTAAATTGTTTATTTTGAACTGCGATTTTAATTTGAAATTCAGAATTAATACTTCGGAAAGTCTTAAAATGATGAAATTTCCGAAAAACAAAAGCTTTTGAAATTTTTGGATCTTAAAACTTCCAAATTTAATTTTTGAATTTTTGATGAATTTTCAATTTTTCGAAGGTTGAAGGCGAAACTCTGACAGCTTTAAGGTCTTAGGTTTACAAGTATTTCAAGTTTATAGGTTCTAATACGTTAGAGATTTTAAAATCAAAAGATTTGAAGTTGTTTAAGTATTATTGCTGTGAAACTTCACAGTTTTTAGATTCTATAGTTTCAAAGTCTTTTGATGTTTCAAAGTTTCAAAATTTATGTTATCATAATATTTTTGTTCTCACAACTTATGTTACAAAGGATGCACAGCTTTAAAGTTTCGAGGTTCTGCGTTCAAGAGTTTTACAAGTTTTCAGGCACTAATATTTTGAAATTACAAGGCTATAAAGATTTTTAAATATTGCGTTTTCTCTTGTTTTAAAATCTTGCTTTAAAGTCACGTTTTTAAAAATCCATTGTTTTAAGGTTTTAAAGTTACTTGGTTTGTAAATTTCGAGTTTTAATTACTTTTTAATTTGAAGTATACAAAGTTCAGAAGTTTTAAAGTTTTGAGTCTGCAAGTTTTATTCTCAGTTTTAGAAGTTTTCAAGTTGTAATGTGTTGAAGTTTTCGAAAATCACAAGAGTTAAAAGTATAAATGTTTCATAGTTTGAAAGTAGCACAGTTTTGAAAATTAAATTTTCAGCGTTTCCAAATTTTGATCAATTTTTCAATCTTTCCAAGTTTTGAACTGGGAAAGTCTCTAGGTACCAACATTTCAAAGTTCAAAGAAATGAAGTTTAAAGTTTCGACATTTCTAAAGTTCAAAGGTTCTGGGTAAATAAATTTTAATGCTGTGAGATTTTATTGGGTTGAAAGCATAAAAAAACGAAATATGAAGATTTTCATCCTCTGAAGTTCTACAGTTTTGAAATAAACAGATTCCAACGTTTTCAAATTTTTACTTCATATATAATATGTAAATGCCAGTATTTTGAATTTTTAAATTCATCAATTTGTCGTAACTCATGGTTTGCACTTTCGGAATACGAAGATTTTAGAAGTAGAACAATAGAAGTTGCTAAGTTCTAATATCTGAAAATTCTAAGTTTACAAGTTTTCAAAGTTTCAACGCGAATTTTGAAAATATCGAGGTTAGAATATTCTGATTTCTGATTCACTTATTTTTATTAAATTTCTTAACATTTCGAAAATTTGAAAGTTGAGGTACAAAGTTGCGAAGTTCTTATTTTCGGATGTCTGAACAATTGAAACTTTTAGTGTGTCGAGGTTTAACGTTCAGAAATTTAAATGGCATAACGCCAAAAATTAAACAATTCTAGGTTTTTAAAGTTTTAACCGTTAACATTTCAAAGTTTTAATTAACAACTGCTAAAAATTTGAATATTTGTATGTATTAATGTCATAAAATTCAAAACTTTCAAAGTCCTGAAGATTTCAAATTTCAAAGTTACAAAATGCTGTATTTAAAGATTCTAACATTGAAAATTTCAAGGTTCTAGACACTAAAGTTCGAAAGTTCTTGTTCCGAAATTCGAAAATGTTAGTTCAAATGTAAAAGTTTACGAAATTCAAAAAATATTTTATCTTCCGATAAATCCACAAGATGTATTCTTTCAAAGTCCAAAGCGAAATCAATATTCTCAAGATCCATTATTGTTTAAAATTTGAAAATAACATAACTCAAGCACTAGTAATTTTATTTTTATAAAAAAAGGCCACATTTTTATAAAAATCAGGAACTAATTATAAAAATTCTATTTTTTATAAAGTCGACCTTATAAAAATTTTCAAAAAGTGACCTTGTAAAAACAAAAAAAAAACTTTGATAGAAAATTGTAAATTTTTTATGAAAAAATATTTCAGCACCGTACGTTTTTCATAAAATTTGATATTTTTATAAAAAATTCCAATCTCATAAAAAATTTTCATTTTTATAATTTTTTTTTCTTAATAAAAACTTACTTTATTTAACTTTTAGAAAACAAAAATTATAAAAAAAATTTGCCACAAAAGTTTATGCATAAAAAAAAAGGTAGAAAAGAAAATTTTTTATAAGGTTTTTATAACGTCACTTGATAAAAAAAGGTTTTCTCATAAAAATTTTCTAACGTCAACCTTATAAAAAATGTATAAAAAATTTATCGAAGGTTTTTATGACAATCAAAATTACTAGGGTACGTGAACTTTATCATTTCCTTTCCCAAGTTTTTAAGAAACCCCGAAAACTTCAAAGAACCCAAAATCTTCTCAAAAACCAACTAAGCGTCTGCCATAGAAAATCCATTCTTCCCGTCCCGAATTTTCATATTCCTTCATAAATCCTCGGAACAAACCGTCCGTGACAATTATGGGTGAATAATTCATGAGATATGCTCCGAGTTCATTTGCAGTTAAACTGAGATTTTTTCCGAGTTGCAACGTGCTCAATATAATACACGCGGAATCGCGGATATATGACAATCCAATGCACCCGGGAACGAAGCACGCGTGAGCCTCGGTTTATGGAGATATTTCAATTATTGCGCGACGTGACGTTTGCGAAAAGTTGCACCTATCGCTTCGAACTGCGCGATTTTGCGTAAGTCAATTAAACGCTCAATGTGAAGGGTAATGTAATACCGAGCTGACGTAGATTTGTTATTGATTGACACCATCATGAAGAAGGGTGAGATTAAAGAATACACGAAAATTGTATCCAAACCAAATATCGCACGCTCGCATTTTTTCGTACCAAGAAAGTTAGTTCCAAGCATCATATTTTCATGAACAACTAATTACTAATGCAACAAACATTGTACACAAAAAACAACGTAATTACATTTTATAATTTCCTTTTAATCAGGGTTGCGAATACGTTTTACAGCGCGAAATTCGCTTGTAAAACCGTTACGAAACATTCATTAAAAGCGCGTTTCGATGGTGCTCGACTGATTTTAATGGTAATGATGCTCAAATTAACGGTCGATAAATATGGTAAATGCGCGTTAAATTTACGCCCTTGGAATAGAGGTCAACGAGATCGCACAATTTTAATTGGATGCCATATTCAGGACTTCGGAAGAGAAACTTGTTCTGCAGATTTATGATGACATGGATGAAAAGGATGTTAAAATTACACAGTATTTTTTACGTCCGAGCAAATGTTTTTTTTTTTTGCTGAATTTCCTCATTTTCTGGTACACACACGATCAAAGGGTTTTGGTGCCCTGAGTAGTAAAAATGCAAGTCATATTTTTTTCAGAGGAATTTCGTTAAAATATACGTTCTTTATGAAATATGAGGATTTTGTTTATTTAGAAGCATTTTGACTCGCAGAATTTTCATTATATAATTTAAATGAAAGCGTGATTAGACGATTTTTTAGAGAAATTTCAGTAAAGAAGCAAAGAAATAGAAAAAAAGGAAGAATGGAATCTAAAAATTATTGACCTTTTGGAATTGATAATGTCTTATATAAATTAAAAAAAATGAAAAGGTATAAAAGAAAATTTGTTTATTCGCTCTTTTCTTTACAAAATATTTCAGAATTTTAGGATTTAGAATACTTTTTGATTGAATTTGAAGCTCCTGTTTCCTAAAATCGAAAATTTATGATTGTGTTTTAGATTTGACAGCTCCAGAATTGGCAACTGTGAAAATACTAATTGTCACGTTTAATACTCAATAATCATGTTATATAATATACAATATTTTAATTAATAGGTATTTTTTGACAGTTACAATCGCTTGCAATAATTTCACGGTTCCATACGATACAATTCGTTTTTTTTTTTTTAAACGAAGAAAATTGCTTTCTTTAGAAAATTTCGCATTTTAGAAATAATTTTTTTTGTATATTAATAATAAGTTAAAAAATTACAAAAATACTTCAACTCTATTATTCTATTTTAAACTGTTTTAATAAATTTTTAATTTTCCTATTAAAAATTGTAAAAAATAGAATATTTCAATTTGTGATTTCGTGTATGTGTACTACTGAATTAAAACTTCGGAAATTCATGCATTCTAAAGTAACACATTTTCAAGTTTAGAATCCCAAAATTCTATTTTATTTCCAAAAATTGAAGATTTTAAAATCTGGGTTCATTAAATTCAAAATTCTGAAGTACTCTATTGTGGAAAAAAAATTTTGGTATTTCACAAAAATATATGAAAATCTTACGAATAAAATGAATGCATAAAATGTTATTTGCATATATTGAGAATATTGAAAAAATCATAATTTTTTCGGACTCTTAAAATGGGTGGCGGGGGGGGGGTGGAGGATTATGATTATTCCTATCACTATTTCTTTGTATCGACGCTTTATTATTCTTTTTTTACGAACTATGCATATTGAAAATAGTTTTTGTCGGTATATCAATAATACGTTAAAAAATTAAGAATATTCTTTAAATCCTATCATTCTGTTTTAAACTGTTTCAATACATTTTTAATTTGCGTATAAAAAATGTAAAAAAAAATTCAAATCTATGATTTCGTGATAGTTTACTATTGAATTACAACTGCATTTATTCTAAAATAACATTTTTAAGTTTAGAACCCCAAAATTCTATCTAATTTCCATAAATTTTGAATTTTCAAAATCTGGGTTCATTAAATTGAAAATTTTGAAGTCCTCTATTGTGAAAAAAATTTTTTGTACTTCACAAAAATAAATGAAAATCTTACGAATAAAATGAATGTATAGGCAGTTTTTTGCATACATTCAAAATATTAAAAAAAATCATGTTTTTTTTGGACTCTTCGAATGAGAGGGGGGGGAGATCATGATTATTCATATCGCTATTTCTTTGTATCTACGCTTCATTATTCTTATTTTTTACGTATAACGCATATTAAAAATAGTTTTAGTTGGTATGTCAGTAATAAGTTAAAAAATTACAAAACTATTTATAATCTCTATTATTCTGTTTTAAACAGTTTTAATAAATTTTTAATTTTTGTTTTGAAAAATGTAAAAAAAAAATATTTTAATTCATGATTTCGTGTTTGTATACTACTGAATTAAAACTTCGAAAATGCATTCATTCTAAAATAACACATTTTCAAGTTTAGAACTCCCAAATTCTATCTTATTTTCATAAATTTTGAATTTTCGAAATCTGAGTTCATTCAATTGAAAATTTTGAAGTTCTCTATAGTGGAAAAAAATTTTTGGTACTTCACAAAAATAAATGAAAATCTTACGAATAAAATAAATGTAAAAAAAGATTTTTGTATACATTGAAAATATGGAAAAAAATCATGATTTTTTCGGACTTTGAAAATAGGGGGGGGGGGTGAGGACCATGATTATTCCTGTAGCTACTTCTTTGTATCTTCACTTAATTTCTTCTATGTATAATAACAAGACAGAAAATTTGTGTTCCTGTAGCTCAGTTTTCAGTATAAATACAGAGCCCACGATTTAAATCAAAATTTTTCTCTGTAAATTTCCCATCGCTGGTGAAATAGCATCAATCAACCATAATTAGCGAATATCATCGTGGTTATTAGTGGGAACTGCGCAAAGAACTATCGATTTGTTTAGAAAATGAGCAACAAATTAAATAGCGTACAAGAGCGGAACGAACGTGGTGGTTCAGTTAGTGGCACAGGTAATTCGCGGCTGACTATTTCGGCTCCGAATTAATGGCCACTCTGTTAAATAACGATGATGTTGAAACTGGCTCGATGCAAATTTTACCCAGCTGGAGTATAATGCGCACTCATCATAGGTTTCGGAATCTATTAATTAGTTTTCTACGATTCCATTACTCACTGATATCTGTGGTCCAATTTAAAGAATCAAAGAAGTAAAAAAAACGAAGTTAACTGAACAGGTTGAATAATCTATAAATTCTGTAAAATAATCGTCAATTTCGATAACGCAACGCCAATCCAATGAATGCAAAATAGGCTTAAACAATGGCATTCGCCATGTGAACCTTTTCATTAATATGGACGACAGTGAATGAAAGATCATATACAGAACGGACTAATTTCACCGTATCCATGATATGAATTGAGATCACCATGAAACCGTTGAATACGACTCGATCGAAACCGGCACGTAATTCTAATCATGCTGCATAACAATCGAGGTCATGTTCGAATCCATCCTGTGACTAGATGGAAAATTATGCGAATCCTCAATCATTTTGTCTTTTCCAAAAAAGAAAAGAAAACAGAATTAAATCCTTTTCATTTCTGTCAATACATTTCTAGCTATGTGAATATCAATTTCTTGCTGTAAAGAATTTTTTCACAGTTTCGGGGTTTTGATTGAAAAGGAGTAAAAAATATTGGTGGATGTATAGAGATGAAAAAAATATGTCCAATATTCTTCTACAAATCTCTCTTTGATACCGTGGGAACAGACGAGCCTTTCACCACTTCCGGGTTTCTTCACAAGCTCTACCGAGATGTTCTGAAAGTCGTGTTCTCTCTCATCCTTTCCCCCAACGTTCTCCTATTTTATTTCCCATCCTTTTCCCGTTCCTCCTGTCACTCCCGCTCTTTGCTGCTTTCCCAAGAAATTTCTTTTTACTATTGGATCACTCTTTCGTCTTTTTTCTGTGCTTTTATTTTTGTCTCCAAACTTTACGATATTCTTTTTTCCTCCCATGTAAAATATAATTTCCAACCTCTGATCGAGGGAAAATTCTGTTCTGAGTTGCACCTTAGAAAATGTGTTCAATCTTGGGAAAAATCTGAGATTATTTGGAAACTTGATGTGGAGAGGTGTCAAAACTGTAAAGAAAAATTGAAAATTACCAACTTAACTTTCTACGTTTTCTTAATGGTTCATGAGTGTTTTTTATGACGTTGACAGAAGTATTGAAATATTCTGAAATTTGTTTATGAATAGATTTTTGGTGTATTCAAGAAAATTTCATTTTTAGAAGGTTATTTTTGCAAAAATACATTATAAATTTCGAATTCCAATCTATCATACGTTTTTTAAAAACGATTTGAGAATGATAAGTTAGATTCATCAGTAGTTCTTAACATATATTGGAATTCACAAATTTTTGTGATAATTTGAGACATTTTATGTACAGGCAAGAAAATGCACTGTAAAACTCAAGTTTATAGTTTGATCAAGATTTTTTAAATTCTAATTCCTGTGATTTGAGAATAAAAATATTCATACTTTTTGAAATACGTCCTCGTTAACCAAATTTACTTTCCAAAAGTGTCCTTTTACAACAAATTTTTCGTTTTTTAATGAAAACCATTAAATATCAAATACAGTTTTTGGCAAAATAAGCAATGATAAAGAAAAATATTTCTATAAACAACTTTTATTTGTTTTATGAAAGTTTGGGAAACGTTTGAATTTTCATTAGTTTCACAATGTTTTGAAAAATTCACAATTACTTACGGTTTTCAGAAAATGTCAGTTTTCAACAGTTTCAACAAGATCGAAAGCTAACCACGATCCACTTTTAAAGTTCTTGACGAAATTATAATCAATTGTTTATACGTTTCTTAAAAACTTTTTAACATTAAGAAATTTTATTACTCAAAATTATTCTCAGGTTCTACAATTATCGGAATTTCGTAACTATTGATACTATTTCAAAAAATTTTAAAAATTCTAATATTTCTTAGAAAATTTTTATAAAAATTAATAGTACAATTGAATAATTATTATAAAATTTATAATCATGTTTATAGTTTATTTATTTAATTATTTTGATTTATATGATTTATAATATAATTGTTATTACAATATACACCTATTATATTTGAATATCTATTATATTATTTATTATATTTAAAATTTATACAATGAAATTAAGTTATTATTGCAATTTATATTTAATTTTTTATTGGAGTGACTTTAGAAACTATTGAAAAAGATTTAAATGAATTATATAATTCTTAGAAAATTTTTATAAAAATTAATAATGAAATTGAATTATTATTATAAAATTTTTGAATATTTTTATATCATTATAATTATTATTGTTCAAATACGTATTATATTTAAATATGTATAATATTATATATCATATTTCAAATTCACCTGATAAAATTTTAATACAATTAAAATAAAAATCTAATTTCTTTCTGAAATTACTTTAGAAACCATTAAAAAAAATTTAAAAAATTTTTATATTTCTTAGAACATTTTTATAAAAATTAATATTAATATTGAACTATTATCATAGAATTGATAAACATATTCTCATATTATTCATTCATTTGTTTATATTTTTGTATATTCTTATTGTTATAATTATTCTTATTCTTATTATTCTTTTTCTTCACTGGGAGAAAAACAGATTGGAACAATAGAAAATCCTTATTGTGGCAATATGGATATATCACATTATGCTTTCCAAGTTGGCAGAAGTGACATATCACATTCACGTAATAGGGTGCCACCACATTACGAGATATAAATTAGGATAAGGTGATAATCCATATTGCCACAATCTGAAGATGCATATGGCGTATACGCGGCGCGATGTTTCACTTAGTGCCAACGTGAAAAGCTTAATTTGATACTCTCATATTATTTTAATGTGGTCATGGTATAGATCCAATCGGATATACTCAATCTGATACGCTCATATTGTTCCAATCTGTTTTTTCTCCCAGTGTTATTCTTATTCTTATTTATTCTTCTTCTTCTTCTTCTTCTTCTTCTTCTTCTTCTTCTTCTTCTTCTTATTATTATTATTATTATTATTATTATTATGAGAATTAATGTTATTATTATTGAAATTTGTAATACATTTAAATATCTATTATATCATTTATTATATTTCAAATTTATATGATGAAATTTTATTATTATTATAATCTATACCTAATTTCTTTTCAAAATTACTTTAGATAGACTATTAAAAAAAATGTAAAAAATTTTTATATTTCTTAAAAAATATTTAATGAAATTAATATTAAAATTGAATTATTATATGAAATCGATAAACATATTTTCATTTTATTTATTCATTTGTTTATATATGTGTGTATATTCTTAGTATTATAATTTTTCTTTTCATTATTATAATTTTTATTATATGTATTATTGTTATTATTATTGAAATATGTAATGAATTTCTTGGCAAATTTTTATAAAAATTAATAATAAAATTGAATGATTAATATGAGATTTATGAAATTTTTATATCATGATTATTATTATTGTTGAATTACGTATTATATTTAAATATTTTTTATGTTATTCATAATATTTCAAATTTATCTGATGAAATTTTATAAATAATAAAATAAATATGTAATTTTTTGAAAAATTATTTTAGTAGATATTAAAAAAAATTAGAAAAACTTTTATATTTCTAAAAAAATGTTTATAAAAATTTAAAATAAAACTGAATCATTACTATAAAATTGAGGAACATATTTTCATTTTCATTTTATTTATACATTTATGTATATTCTCGTAAATTCTTACTACTATAATTATTTTTTTATTATTTCTATTTATTATTATTATTATTATTATTATTATTATTATTATTATTATTATTATTATTATTATTATTATTATTATTATTATTATTATTATTATTATTTATTATTATTATTATTATTATTATTATTATTATTGAAATATGTAATATGTGGCGTTGACTGAGAAAACCTATCTAACAGCACATTCCTTTAGTCTTACTTTCTAATACTCTTAGACCTAATGATGCGCCTCATGGAATGTGCTGTTGGGTAGGTTTTCTCAGTCCACGCCACATATATTTGAATATCTATTATATTATCTTTTATATTTAAAATTTTTATAAAATTTTTTATTTAAATTACTTTAGAAACTATTGCAAAATAAAAAAAATTTTTTTTGAGTGTTTCTAGATTTTATTTAAATTTTTGTTGTAGACATATATATGTCTTTAGCTCCTATATTTTTGTATTTTTAATTTCTGAAAACGTTTAAAAAAAGAACAAAAAAAAGTTTCGTTTATACTCAAAAAGAACATTGTCGTCTCCTAATGAATAAAAATCAGACGAGCGTCGTTGAATAATGCAAGCGATCAATAAAAGGCACTCGAGGAGGATTTTTTTTGTGCCTTAAGCTCTTCCAATCTCGTAACGTGGTGACTTATGGCCAAGCGCGATAGCCTTATAGAAACACAAAGTTCTCAGGCGAATCCGGAAAAAGAAGGAAAAGTTGGACAGAACAAATAAGAAAGAAGTACGAAGAAGGGTCGGTCGGTCACGGCGCGTAAGAATGATGCCCTTTGCCTCGGAGCGGTCCGAAAAAAGCAAATGGGAGGCTGAAATTGCATTATGCATCCCAGCGAAACGTTTGTTAAAAGTTGAAATTTATGACATTTGATTATAGAGAGACAAAGGAGGAAGAAAAATTATTCCTGCGCACCTCGAACAAGTCTTCTATTTCCGGAACTTATATCACTCGATTTTCGTGATTTGGCGTTATAGGAAAGTGAAATTTTCTTTAATAATATTGTAAAATGAGAAAATTGGTAACATTTTTTGTAGTCCCGAAATTTTCACGTAAGAATTTATTATAATTATAAATTTAATATCAGTCACAAAAATTGAGCATTTTTTACTAAATCAATGGTTGCTGTAACCAAACCATTTTCGTCCGTGCAGCGAAAAAGTTATACGTAAAAACAGTGTAATGTAGCAAAGAATCTCATTCGTCAAACTGTCTCTCATTCCATTTTTCTCCGACTAGGAACTTTGGTGAAAAGCTCTTCATGCATGGGACGTTAGTTTATAGATTGTTTCTGTGCCAAACGATGTTGAAAGATCAGGAAAGCTTCTCGGGCAGGAAGAAGATGGAATGCGAGGAGGAGAGAGAGAGAGCTCTTATGCCTGAGTTTCCTTATCTAGATAAGATTCGATAGAGCATGAATAACGAATGAATATCTAATGACATTTTACGATCCAATATGTGCCGGAAAATACGGCGCATCCATCTTGTTACTCGAGTTTTATGTATTTTATACGTGGTTCTGCTCTGATTTATCGCTATTCAATTTCTGATTTCCATTTGGCTGGTAAACAAGTCTGACGCGATTTATCCTAATGCCAAAGAACATTACTAAGTCATAAAACGTGACGTTGTTACCAATTTAGAAATATTTTTGTAGTTTTTATTGTATATTTTCGATGTTTTTAAGAGCCAATTCAGAAGTCACTTCAGGTCAATAAAACATCTTTTCTTGTCCTGAAGTCGATATTCAATCACACAAGATCAATCAAAGCCAAAAGAAGAAAAAAAGGAAAAGTTCGCCTGGCTACTGAAACTGTGAAAAGGACATTTTTATCAATGAAAATTCCAGCGCGGAAGTACAGCGGAAATAGAAAACGTCGAATGAAAGGCAGATGTAATATCATAAAAAGTTAGATTAAAAAAGATTACCCCAACGAAGAGTTGTTGTTCGCGTTGTTCCGTCACGTTCCTCGCAGCGAGAATTTCACAATAAAAATCATTGACATGAATCCGTGCCTTTTTGTCTTTCCTGAGAGAAAAATGTGCTCTCCAGAAAAGAAAAAAGAAGAAGAAAGTACGCCAACGAATTTTCTAGAGCGACGCAAAAAAAGTTTTCTCATAAATCATCCATTGTTCGTTTGTTGTACTTTGTTTTGATCGTATTTGCCAATCGTTTTGTGCAGCCAATTCATTTGCATCGACGTCGATTATTTATCGGGACATGCATGGACGTAAATATTTTCGTGTTGAGCATGAGAATTATAAATTATTTTAACGTCTTCATAAAAGTTGTTTCCAAGAAAAATAAGAAACAATCATGCATTCGCAACATCTAAATTCGACTTGGTGTCGATTGTGCACAAGTTTATGGTGCACATTTTATTGTGCACATATTTATTGTGCACACGTTTATGGTGCACATTTTATTGCGCACGCATTTATTATGCACAAGTTTATGCTGCACATTTTATTGTGCACACATTAATTGTGCACAAGTTTATGGTGCACATTTAATTGTGCACAAGTTTATGGTGCACATTTAATTGTGCACATTTTATTGTGCACAAGTTTATGGTGCATATTTTATTGTGTACATATTTATTGTGCACACGTTTATTGTGCACAAGTTCATGCTGCACATTTTATTGTGCACACATTAATTTTGCACAAGTTTATGGTGCACATTTTATTGTGCACACATTTATTGTGCAAACATTTATTGTACACACGTTTATTGTGCACAAGTTTATGCTGCACATTTTATTGTGCACACATTTATTGTGCACAAGTTTATGGTGCACATTTTATTGTGCACACATTTATTGTGCACAATTTTATGGTGTACATTTTATTGTGCACTAAAAAACATTGAACATAAATGAATGTGCACCATAAACTTGTGCACGATCGACACCAAGCCCTAAATTCTATGTTCTTGCAATTAGTAGATTTGCGACTTTCAAAGTATTTTTCGGTCTGGGCAAAAGCGAAAAAAGTTTCATGTTATATTCGAATGCGGGGTTTTATGAACAAAAGTAATGACAATTAAGCGAAATATCATTATTGCGTTTTTTCGGTTAAAGAGAACGAGGGCAAAGAGACGAAGCATTTATATGGTTGAAATTAGTTGCAAACGTTCCGTGCAATACTCGATCCCATCGAAAGCTGGCGGAATGCGTTCATTAGCGTTGTATATAGCTCGCAAGTGGTGCTGCTCAACCATACGTCCGCCCTTTTTATTCGAGTTTACTTTGCCGCGCAACGTATTGTAATACAATGCGAAAAGTCGGAATATTGTGTGTTCGTAATTATTCTCTGAACGACGTGTGCTTCATAAATGTTATTTTAGTCTTATAATATGAAATTTACGTTCAGATATAACGTAAGTCGTATAAAATGACATCTGCAGTACTTTTTACTATAAAATGTAGTAATGTGGGATCGAGATGAAATATAGTAAATTTTACCATGTACAGTATTGTATTATTCAAAATATTCGTACTGTAGTCATTGACACACATATTTAAAATTACTTTGAAAAAGTAATTTGAGTTTTCAACCTTCAAGTAAAGTAACTTTCACATGACATTTTCAAATTCTATAAACAATGATCGAAGGAAGTGTAACCTAATATTTTATCATACCTGAAATATAAAAATTAGAAGTACTGTATTTATCACTTCCATCCCTACAAACTTCAGAAAACAATATTAATCTCTCCAAATTGCAATGACTCGATATAACAACTTAAAAATCAAATGATATGACATATAATTACACGAATCGCAATTTACCTGAACATCCGCAACGCAAACGATTAACGAGAAAAATCTGACCCCATCGCAAACATTCCCTTTGAGAATTTTCCACGGTTGAATGCATCGTTCCCTTAAGTTTTCGTATTAGCGGTTTTCAATTTAAACTAATTACCAGCGGGAAAGCCACACGAGAAAACGTCTTTTGTAGGTCCTCGATCCTTCTTATTATGTAACGAGTTTCGGGAGTACATCTCACCAGATCATAGTTTCACCAAACGAAATTAATTAATGACGCTGTAACCTCGAAATAGCTAGAGATCGAATGGCGATTCAATTAACAAAATGTTTGCCCTGGAAAAAGATGATCAATCCCTCGGTAATGGCGAGGTAAATTTACTCGGCTGGCGGTATAATGAACGCTTTTGTGTAAGTCGTTTGAGTTTTAGATCTTGCGGGATTTCAACGTTTGACGTTTTTCAATTTATGAATGATCGAAGTTTTCTTGGCTGACGGACGAACAGTTTTTTGTAAATCAGATGACGCCACTTGAGCTATAAGGTTACAATTCAGTTTCATAAAAATACCAAGTTAAATAAGCGTGTAGTGTTAAAAATTTTTGTCTTAAATTTAAGAAAAACTGTATAACGTTCATTACACATACCCTGTATTAATAATGCATCAAAAGTATACAAAATGTATATACACTTATATAACTTTGATGTATAGGTATCTTAAGTGTAATACATCATGTGTGTTTGAAATTGTACATAAAACCTGTGACATCAATTTAATTTATAATTGTGTATTGAATTTAATACACTGATGTATTAGAATCGTAAAAAAATATTTGAATTTAATTTGATTTTACATTCATTTCATGCATGTAACTGAGACTGAATATATTTTTAGATATTGCTTGCATGTAATCTTGGACAAATTTTAAATGCTGTGTGCGAAACATGTATAAAAATGAAGTTGGTTTTTCAAGGTAATACACATTTAATAGATGTGTTTCATTCTTGTCAAAGTGTCTAAAATTGTCTGAGTATTGTCTAAGAATGTATAAACAGTGTATTCAAATATCTAAATAGTGTCTAAAAATGACCAAATCGTCTAAAAATGTATAAACAGTGTCTCAAATATCCAAAATGTTGAAATAGTGTCTATAATGTCTAAAATTGTCTAAAAAATGTCTAGAAATGTCTAAAGAGTGTCTTAAAAGTGTCTCTTGTACTTGGGTCAGATTGTAACATATTTCTGCACTTGGTTCATATTGAGACAATTTTTTTCACTTAGGTCAGATCGTGACATTTTCACTTGGGTTAGGTTAGTTTGATAGATGGATTCATGTTCCAGATATCTAGTTTATAAAATTTCAGGTACATTTTAATACATTATGTGTGTTTGAAATTGTACGTGAAATCAATACATATTTACAAAAAACCTGTGACAACAATTTATTTCATAATTGTGAATTAAATTTAATACATTGATGTATTAGAATCATATAAAACTATTTGAATTAAATTCGCTTTTACATTTATTTCATGCATGTCACTAAGACTGAATTTTTTTCGATACTGGTTGCATGAAATCTAGAACAAATTTTAAATGCTATGTGTGAAAAACGTATAAAAATCAAGCAGGTGTCTCGAGGTAGTACACATTTAATGGATGTGTTTTATTCATGTCAAAGTGTTTTAAATTGTCTAAAATTGTCTGAGTATTGTCTAAGAATGTCTAAACAGTGTCTACAAATGTCTAAATATTGTCTAAAAATGACCAAATCGTCTAAAAATGTATAAATAGTGTCTTAAAAGTCTAAAATGTTCAAGTAGTGTCTAAAATGTCTAAAATTGTCTAAATAATGAAATTTAAAATAAAATTAGAAAATAAGAATTTCACTTGGGTCAGATCGTGTCAATGTCACTTGGGTTAAGTTAATTTAATAGATGTATTAATGTTTCAGATATCTATTTTATAAAATGTCAGGTACATTTTAATACATCAATTATGGAAAGTGCATTAAACTCAAGTAGGTGTCTCTAAATTATGCATTTTTCAAACATGTTTACTTAATTCTTTAACGTTTAACACGTTTCTCATGTACGATATTTCAGTGCATTTTTCACCTCGAAATCGAATCTCAAACAAATCACTACATACATTTTCTACTATTTTTGAGATCGGTCTTTTTATTTCTGTCATTGTAATTTTTCATAAATGCCTTTATTAAATTTTTTTTTGTATAATAACGTTAAAAAACACAGAATTTTTATGTAAATTTATTTTTCAACAATTTTCCTCGAAGCTTCATCGTTCCGTCATTTTACTATGACGTCCAAAAATCGTGTCCTCGATGATTGTTCTTTCAAAATGTGCATTTGTTTTTTTTTCTTTAGAGTTATTGTTGCTTATATACGGCAATATTCATAACAATTTTTTCAACTTGGATAACATGGTAATTTCGTAACTTCAATTAGTAGAACTGAAAATCGTTTTCGGTTTTGAGAGTTCTTAAGTTACTGGCAAAGAAAATAATATTATTTACATTTAAAAATTTTGTTTAAACAATATGTTCAAACAACTTTACTGCTATACATGACATACATGTTTTTCATGGTTTTTTTGCTTGCAGTATAAGAATTTCATGTTCGTTTTGCAAAATTTATTTGTTTAAACATTTTTCTTAACAATTATTTTCTAATTTCGCGTTTTCTTTCATGCATTTTCACTTTATTTTTTATGGTTTTTTGGGACACTGAAATAGAATACGACATCAGTTTCACGGAATTTATTTCTTACAACACTTTGTTTAAACGAATTTCCGCAAAATTCACTATAATACATAATATACATGCTTTTTTATCATTTTCTTTTGGTTTTTGAACTAGAATTTTACTTAGTTTTTGTAAAATAACTTAGTTATAAGAATTATTATTTAGATACTTTGACAGAATTAAGTAATCATTTTTTTTTCATTTGCTGAATGAAAACGTCATGACACGAAAGATAAAAAAAGCACAAATACCCTACCCAAACGCATTAACGTACGTTTTAAATAGCTCGTTTATGAAATATCAAGTATATTTGAATACATTTAGAATAGAAAGTGTATAAAATTTACGAAAATTTTTAACAGTGCGGTCGCTCGGGATTCGAGCAGCTGAGAAACGCGGTTCCACGGGCTTTCGAGTACATTACTCAGCCCGTCATGGCGAACTTGGCAAATCTGTTGAAATATATAGTGGCTACATATCTAAGGGCTCCATCATGCCCCAGTAATGATGTCGCGAATGAGGGAATCAAGTCTAACAGCCCAATTTATTTCCGCCGCCTTCTTCACGCCACTCGCGCATTTGCAAACATTCCCTGTTGTTCCGTAAACAAACTCCATTTCCGTCATTATTTATTCTTGTATTTGCCCGATTTCCCGCGTTTGTTTATCCGCGTAAACATGTCTGAAATTTTCACCATTGTTTGATGAGCAATTTTCTAGAGCACCAACTGGCTGGGGACCAAAAACTCGAAGCCACTTGAATATTTGTCACCGAAAGCGCAAAGTCAATGACAACAAAAGTGCGATGTGAAATAACGGGTTGTAAAAGTATTGTCGCGAAAGTTGTTTTGTTTTAATTGATCTTTTTCAAACTATTGCAGACGTTAAAAATCAATAAAAAATAAATAAATTTACTTCAATGTTATTACGAACAAAACGCTTTCCTCGTAATACTCTATTCCGAAAATCCTTCGAGTTTACGTTTCTGGCATATCGGCCCATATGAAAGTTAAACCTCATATAATATTCAAGACCTTGCGTCTATCAAAAATTCGAACTACCAAAAAATAAACGAGTCGGAGGATGCACTCTGTAAAATATTTCTACCTCTATTTCCAGTTCGAGGTCAAATCTTTGTACGAAACTTTCATCAATGTCACACTAAAAATTTATCTCCGTTTTTTCACTTTTCTCTGTACCTCTACTTTAAATATTTTTTTTCACAATAAAACCTCTGCATATTAGAGGGTTTCTATTTTTCGGTCGATTTGATACTTGTAAATGATGAAAAAACCGAACGATGTTTATAAGTAGCAGAAAAAATTATTCTATATACACAATAAATAAAAAAAGTCATTAATGGATTGCAAACATTTTGAAGAATAAAAACTAATTTATAAACGAAAACTTCATTAAATAAAATGTTTTTTCTAAATTGAGAGTCCTTTTACATAAAACTCGAACTCGGTATTAGTTTTTCATTCACTGCTGTTGATCCATCATCCTAGTTCTGAAGACTACGTTCTATCTCCTATAAAAGCATGCGCGAAGCTGAGCAATGCTTTCAGTTCGATGGATGGACATTGCAATGGAAACTTTCAGCTTTCCTAATTACTTTTTCCTTTTGTGAGATATCTGACATTTTATTTTATTGGAATATGTTTCCCTTGAAAAGAATGTCAGGAACATAAGTTTCCTGCAATCGAAAATTCTTCGTGAAACATTTCCTTTGGAGCTTTTATCGAAAAATCCACATTGGCAACCTTGAGAAGTTTGTAAATGTTTGCTTCATACAATTTGAATGCGATTATTCTTTGGAACTTGGCAATTGAAGGTACGTACTAAAATATCGAGGAAATTGATATTTTTGTGGCGTTCAAACTCATATTTTACGCTTTTATTGTAGGTGAATGTGTCAGAGTGAAAGAAAAAAGGAAGGAAGAAAAACATGAAAAAATAACATTCAGGAAGTAATTATCAAGATGCAGATTGATATGCAATTGAGAAAAAGCAAACTTTTCTAGTATTACGTAAAAACGATTTCTAAACTTTTTAACGCAGTGTGATAAAAAAAAAGTTCTCGAAACATCGAAGTGTCAGAGTAAAAAATTTAACTTTAACGAGTTGGCAACAATGGAGGGCAAGGAATTAGAGTAGAAATGCATTTACATATTTAATTATGTTAATTGGTAACATAGAAATGACGGGTCGCCACGCGCTCCGTAATGGAGCAAGTAGGAAAGTGTAGAAAAAAAATATCCCTTGGCAAAAGTACTTTATCTGCGAGTCGATTTATCAATAACTAATGTATTTGTTTGCTACATTTTTAGTATTATCTAGGATTTTAGTTACTGCAGCAACTTGAATGTTGCAAATTTTGGAGTTTCTAGGAAATATTGATATTTAACATGTTATTGTACTGCTGAGATATGATAAAAAATTTTATACCACTTTATAATTTCACGTACCAATGGTATTGTTTAAATAAACATTGTGTATTGTTTAATACAGTATTACCATGAGAAAATGTTAAATAAAATTTTGTTAAAAGGTCAATTGGGTTTTCCCTATCTTAAATGAAATCTTATTATCTTATCTTATAAATACAATAAACACCGAAATTTTCCCACGATATGTACGATAACTCGCTTTTCCTGTATTCATCCCTTCTAGGCGTAGCTTCTTTCCCTTCAACATGTCTACTTTTCTGCCTCTCGAGTTTTGAGTATTTCACTACACTTCTGCTTCCGACGGTTGCGAATGGCAGCTGATATAGAAAAACCCCCCATAAGAAATTTCTTCGTTCTCCATCTTGGAAATATCTCCCTGAAAACTGAACTTATGAAGGCAATAATTGGTTTTGTATGCTCGGATGCTGAAATAGAAAATCTGCAACTAAAAGTCTCGTTGCATTTTTTCCCGTCACGCTGATTTCCCGACATCGCGTAATGCAGTTTGCTGTTAACCGTCGAGGAAATTATTGCCTCTGGGACAGAACAGGAATTTCCTCAATCTCAAGATGGCTTTCAGACCGAACATCCATTTAAGGTTTTGCAGCTTCATTAGAATCACTTTCTCAATTTTTTTTCTCGAGTTCTAATTCTATTTTCATCCCTTCTATCGTTTGCTCATAAATGATTTATGTGAAATAAGGTTGATTTGCAACGAAATTGTATGCAACAATAGTGGATGCAACGGAATAAATATAATGGAATATATGTAACGCAATGAATACAACGAAATTGGATACAGCAATAGTGGATGCGACGGAATAAATGCAACAATAGTGAATGCAATGGAATAAATGCAATAATTGTGAATGCAACGGAATAAATGCAACAATAGTGGATGCAACGGAATAAATGCAACAATTGTAAATGCAACGGAATAAATGCAACAGTAGTGGATGTAACGGAATAAATGCAACGATTGTGGATGCAACGGAATAAATGCAATAATAGCGGATGCAACGGAATAGATGCAAAAATAGTGGATGCAACGGAGTAAATGCAACAATTGTGGATGCAACGGAATAAATGCAACAATTGTGGATGCAACGGAATAAATGCAACAATTGTGGATGCAGCGGAATAAATGCAACAATTGTGGATGCAACGGAATAAATGCAACAATTGTGGATGCAACGGGGCGAATGCAACAATTGTGGATGCAACGGAATAAATGCAACAATAGTGGATGTAGCGTTATAAATGCAACGTTATAGATGCAACCGAAATATACAACCGAAAGGTAAGTGACGGGAATGGATGCAACGGAATAGATGCAACATAAGTGAATGCAACAATATTGATGCAACGGAATGAATGCAACAGAATAAATTCAATGGAATTAGTGCAACGGAATAAATACAACGTTATAGATGCAACGCTTGAATAACAACGTTATAAATGCAACGTTATAGCTGCAACAGATATATACACACGAAATATGTGACGGTAATGGATGCAACGGAATAGATGCAACAAAATTGGATGCAGCAATGTTGATGCAACAGAATAGATGCAATGGAATAAATGCAACGGGGTAAGTAAAACGTTATAGATGCAACGGATTGATACGACCGAAGTGTAAGTGACGGGAATGGATGCAACGAAATAAATGCACGAAATTGGATGCAGCAATATTAATGCAATGGTATAAATGCAACAGAATAAATTCAACGGAATAAATGTAATAGGTTAAGTAAAACGTTATGAATGCAACGTCGCAGATGCAACTTTATAGATGAAACGGAAGGGTACGACCGAGTTTAGGTGACGGGAATGGATGCAACGGAATAGATACAACGAATCGGATGCAACGTAAGTAGCTAATTCAACTGAAATAGATGCAACTGAAGTGGGTCCACTGTTAGATTTTCAAATTTAATTTACACACTTGCGCTCGAGAAAAAAAGATCTTCCCACTGTTTTGTTTCTGGGAAAATAACACAATATTTTGCAAAAAACTGAATGTTTATTTATTCATACATGTCGTCAGGTCTTTTATGAATTTTTGCCAAAAAAAAATATTTACAACTTTAGTCACGATAACTATTGTCTCAAATATATATTTATGCTACCAACCAGTGCTAATTTGCATACGAGCGAAGCGAGTAGGAATCATCCTGTTTCTCTCATGTAGCATATTCTTTTTTTTCTCACGCATGTGTAGAAATGGTTACTTAATTTCGACGGAATATAGGAACGAAATATCTTTTGCGGGGTATTCTTAAATCAGCGAGAGAAATTATTCTTCCCTAGGGAACTTTTCATTTCTCACGGATGAAAAGAAATAATTCCCCTTGATCCGTGAGAAATAAATATTTCCCTAGAGAACAATGATTCCTCCTGCTGATTCGTGAGTACCCCAAAAAAAGAGATTTTGTTTCCGCGTTTCATGCTAATAAAGTAGCCGTTTCTATGCATGTATTAGAAAAAAACCTTTTTCTCGATCAAAAGTGTATATTACACCCTTAATAACGATTGTTCAACATGAAACTTGTCATTGATCAACATAGTTCTACGTCATCGCACATTTTCTGTATCATCGTCTAATTATTTCATTTTTTTGGCTGCTTGTGAATAAATTAGACGTAAAATGTGATGAAATTTGATCAAATATTACGATATTTCTTCCTGAATCCAAGTAAGAAGATATTTATACAATTCTTGTATCATTTTCGAATGACTCGGTATACTTAGTTCTGTTTAATCAAATTTGATTCCAAATTACAGAAGGTACAGTGATTCCCTACTTGAAAATTAATAACCTGAATCACACATAAAGTGTCAATTACTATAACCACTATAAAAATCACGGCAACAGCACCAACAGCTCGACATTTTTCACGAAAAAATCCGAGTGCCATCAAAATTATTTCAAGTGGCGTGTGCAGTCGATCGCGAGTAATAAGCCAAAACTACCTTTCGTTCTCCCAAAAGCTCGCCCATCGTTTTTCCACCAATATTTGTCGAGAAAATCTCAGTACAACCTCTCATGACTGAAACGAAAACCGTTATTTACAGTTGCACTTGATCGAATCATTATCAAAGATATTAGTAAACTAACATTTCATTTCCTTTTGATTAACGAAGTAAAAAAATACTATAACAATTCTTAAACTATATTTTGTACAATTTATTATAGAAATATATAAAAAGTATAAGAAAACGATTACCCGATGTTTTTAAGATCAATCACTACAATTATTTTTATAACATTTTTGTTTTTTATTAAAAAACTTTACAAGTATTGGAATTCCTGGGAACTCACACTTCAGGTTTCATTATTATCACGTATAAAAAATTTTCGAGACCTAGAAGAAACCGAATTTATTTCACCTCTAAAAATGAAATCAGCGTTGTTCCTCATAAAATTTGATGAAAAAAAGAGGAATCGTATATTTTATTATCGCTCGGGTCGAGATACGTCACATCAAAGACGTCAAATCGTCCAATAAAGCGCGCGATTTATGTCACGGATTTCTACGTTCGGGAACGATCGTGCTCGAGGAAATCGAAGAGGGTGGTCCGAAGTTGATTGCAACATTGAGGAGACAAAACGAGCGAGCTATAACCGGTGGCCAATTATTCGAACAGCATTTTCTCCTTTTCATTCACTTCTTTACACATTTTCTTATTTGAAATCGACGTGGAACCTGGCAACATGCATAAAATTGTGCAGGAAAGAATTTATGCATCGGTAATGATTATGAGAAGTAAGAGATTTGAACTGTAATTAAATATTATAAATTTGTGGAAATAAATTTATGACACATAAAATATTCAAGTGATAAAACCCAATTTTTTCTTCTAAATTTGTTTGTCCTAACTGAATACCAAAACCTCAATCACTCAAAAGTCCGATTCTTGATACGTGCAGTCGCGCGAACCGGTTAATTCCACTAACTTATTTACCATTATGCATGTACGTCCATTACATGTGCCCCTTTGCAGTGTTGGAGAAGTTGATAAATCGAATTTTGGACTGTCTAGAACTTTTGTGAAGCGCAAAGTGCTCCCGTTGCCTATTAACGTGCAAATAATTCGCAGAGCATGTTACAAAGGAATTCGTTCGAGGTTCTGCAACCATGTTACACCACGATTCATTATTGTCCGAAATTCACCGGTTGTTATAGAAAATACGATCAAAGATTACAAGATTGTAAAAAAACAGGATTAAAACGTTCAAGTTTTCACTTGTAATTTAATGTAACTTTGGATTGTAGGACACCTCTACCAATCCTATTTTCTACTTCAGGATTTCCACTCCGTAATTTCCAACAACTGTTTTTAGAAATGACTGTTTTTTCCATATTATGTAATTTCTAATAAATATATTTTCCAATTTTTTTATTTTCCAATTTTATTACATCTCCACTCAAAAGCGTAGAAAATGAAAACATGTAAAATTTTATAGAAGTGTTGTAAATATCAAATTTTCCCGCAAAATATAGAATTTCCAAAAGTTGAAGTTGTATGTGATGCCCGATGGTACGTAAATAATTTAAAATTGTACCATTTTCTCTATATTCTTTGTACTTTTTAACAATATAATGAACTCGATCTTTAATTTTTTTGCGATCATGTGTTCTAATAGATTTTTTTTATATTTTGGCCTAAATCCAATTGTAACATTGTCTCCGTATCGCTCTGCTCAGCTTTGAATTCTTCCAAAAAAGGGAGATACTATTTATTTATTTATGAGATATTACATCTTATGAAGATAATAAAGATATATTATCTACTAAATATTTATTTTAGAGATATTTTTTACTATAAGGATATAGTAAAAAAATATGAGAAGATGACACACCTTGAAGTTTGTTGACAGTTGAAGGTGCAGTATGATAACTCAAGAAAATAAAATAATGAGAAAAACAGTTCGAATATTCATGTTCATAAAATTTTATTTTATAAAGTTTAAATGTTACAAATCACACGAAAATTTTTTTCAGAGATATACCAAAAATAATGTGAAACCTTGAAAAGAAAAAATATTCGACGAAGCCCCTAACAAGGAAATTTTCAAAAATTCAAAAATACAACAACTCTGAGAATTCTGATTCAAATTCTGAAATTTGAATTCTAAAATTCAAAAATTTTGATTCAAATTCTGAAATTTAAATTCTAATTCCATTATTTCCGAATTAAATTCTGAAATTTCCACTCTAGATTCAAAAATTCTGATTCAAATTTTAAATTCGAAAATTCAATGGAAAAATTCAAGAATTCACTGAAAAAAAAACAAATTTATAGAATACACTGTGAAACTTCACTGAATTCTAAACGTTCTGATTCATATTTTTTAATTTGAATTCTGAATTCAAGAATTCACTGAATTTTGTGAAAAAAATTCAAGAATTCAAAAATTCTGAGGATTCTGATGCGAATTCTGAAATTTGAATTCTACAGAAATTGTGATTCAAATTCTAAAATTTGAATTCTAAGGTCAAAAATTTTAATTCAAATTCTGAAATCTGAATTCTAGATAAAAAAACTCTTATCCAAATTCTGAAATTTAAATACTGATTAAAAAAATTCTGAATTTAATTCTAAAATTTTAATTCTAGATTCAAAAATTCTGATTCAAATTTTAAATTCGAAAATTCACTGGAAAAATTCAAGAATTCACTGAAAAAAAAAATTTATAGAATACACTGTGAGACTTCACTGAATTCTTAACATTCTGATTCATATTTTTTAATTCGAATTATGAATTCAAGAATTCACTGAATTGAGTAAAAAAAATTCAAGGATTTAAAAAATTTTATTCCAATTCTGAAATTTGAATTCTTGATTCAAAAACTGTTATTCAAATTCTAAAATTCAAATTCTAATTTCAAAAATACTGAATTAAATTTTGAAATATCATTACTAGATTCCGAAATTCTGATTCAAATTATAAATTCGAAAATTCACTGTAAAATTCAAGAATTCACTGAAAGAAAGAACTAATTGAAAGAATTCACTGTGAAACTTCACTGAATTCTAAAAACTCTGATTCATATTTTTAAATTCAAATTGTGAATTCAAGAATTCACTGAATTCAGTGAAAATAATTCAAGAATTTAAAAATTCTGAGAACTCTGATTCGAATTCTGAAATTTGAATTCTAAATTCAGAAATTTTGATTCAAATTCTAAAGTTTGAATTCTAAATTCAAAAACTTTGATTCAAATTTGAAATCAATAATTCAAATGTCAGTAAAAAAATTCTCGTGTGATTTTTTAACGTGGTAAACTTTATCAACATTAATATTCAAGTTGAAGCTTAAATTGTAAAAAAAATAATAAGGTGGAAAAAAAGGGACTTTGGAAAAATAATAAGGTGGAAAAAAAGGGACTTTGGAAAAATAATGAGGCGGAAAATAAATCCAGTGGAAAATACGGATTGGAAATAGTGACCGCCAACCGTCACATTGTACAGTACCTTTTTTCAGTAACATTTGCTCTAACTATTTTCATGGTGTAACAACCTCATTTGTGGTTAGTGCAACAATATTAAAAGTTACATCAATTTTCATAAATCTCTTAGTAAATTTTAATGTGGTTGTCTACACCATGAAAATAGTTGGGACAAATGTTGCTATTGATGAGGTTGTGACAACCATATAGTTTTTCCCTGCACATGTACGAATTATGATAAATAAAGGAGCGTATTACAATAATTATAATGTGATAGAATATCCACAAAGAAAGAAAACTTTAACCGAGAATTCACAATTTAGCCACACTCTCCCTCACTTTCAATATCTTTCTTTCTCTTTCCAGCATCGAGGAACGTCCCTGATCCCTCGGGAAATTCATTAAGAGAGAAAAAAATTCAATCCGTTGGCTGACAATTTAACGACTGTTTCGAACACGTTCCTTGATACTAGGCTTACAGCGTGGAAGAAGACTCCTAGCATCGCGAGGGACAAAAAGAAGAGCCCGGACGAATTACCGCCGGGGCTCTTGGAGAAAAGTCAAGAGGCGGCGCGCGGGATTTATCGCGGCGCTTTAAAAACCTTTATTATCCTCTTAGAACGTCGGCTTTCCGCTTCGTTATCTTCGAGGGCCTCGGTGTGTTACGGAAATGCGGATAACCAAAATCCCGAGGAACACGCGGGACGAGTTCGCGTGCGTTCATCCATCATCGTTCATCATTTACGTCGCTCACGCGGGGTATTAATTTTTACACGGCGAACGTGGTCCTGATCGAACGAGATTTCTCCGAGCACTCGATGCAATTTTTCGGCCGAGTTTGACGTTTCGGATAAGGGGTATTCAATTCCTGGACACACGACGGTGATAAGTCGGAAAGGAAGTGACTTTGCAGGTTTTTTTCACTGCTCTGGGAAGTTTTTGATTAGAAAACTCAACTTTTTCGTGATAAATTGAGTGTTGGGATCGAAATTTATTAACAATACACGTAGAAAGGTGCTGTCTAATCTGCATATTCATAACAAGTGCAGTTTTTTATAACCTGTTCTTTAGGAATTTACTGTAACATATGTATTTACAAGTTTGTATTTTTTTTTCTTCAAGTAAAACATCGCTGGTATTTTGGGCAAACAATAAGAACGTGAGAATGAATGCGCTCTCCCTGTACTCGAAAAAACTTTGACACTCACTTTAAGCTCCTGAAGGAGGAGCTGGGTAATAAATTGGCAAACTTTTTATCGGAACAATACACTGTCATGACCTGTACTTCGTCTTTTTGAGAACGGTACAACGGAGATGAAGAACATTATTTCAATATTGAGTTAAAAACTTGCAACAAAATGAAAACTAAGATGTTTCATGAATCGTTTGTACTTGGTAATTATTATGTCATGTTTATTTATTGCTCTGTCAAACGTTAACAAGTTCTTTTTGTAGGCAAAGTTTTTATCGTGTTATAATGGCATTTGAAAAATTTGATTATTTTCATTACCTTGAATAGTCAGAAAGAAATATTCACTTTTATTTGGAGTAGCTCAATAAATGTTCCTATGAATATAATATATATAGCTCTTAAAGTACAAAGTTTTCTTACCATTTGAAAATTATTATAATAAATTTATTATAATAATAAAAAATTTCGCATCTAATGTGACTTACTGATAGAGCAACGTACTATGTTGTTGTAACACGTAACTCTTGAATGGACTACCATATTTTTTTTGCCAGAGTAGCATTTCAGTACTAGGTAGAATATTGCAGGTTTTGGCTGCTGCAGCATGTATGGTTAAGGTAAAGTAACATTTTTTTTTTAGTTACCACAGTTCAGATATGATGCTACATCATCTGATTTAAATATTCTACAACAATAAAGCTCGTAGTTGATGTAGCGCGATCGGTAATGCTAGTTTGCAAACAGCAAAAACGATAAGCAATATGATCCAAGTAGATAACCAAGATAACAGTTGTATGTGCCATCTTATCATTTTAAATGTGCTACAACAGAACAGCTACTTCAACAAGTCGGTAATGCTACAACAGCAAAAAATTTTAGCTGTAGCACTCTTCTTTGAGTACATCTAGAAGAGCTGCCACTGCATATACGATTCGGTGGCGTAAGAATAGCGATGACGGATGTGCTGCAGTAGCTGAAAGTTCTCTTAAAACTAGCTACCTAGGTAAAAATGAGTAGATCTTTTGATATCTACATGAGATTTACTGTAGATCTACTCAAGTAGATCTACAGAGATCCCAGATTTGGGTACATCTCCGTATTATGGCGACAGACGAAAGATAGAGATCTACTTGTAGATATACGTAAATCTACAAAGATCTTCATAGATCTACCAGCAGATACATGGAAATGACCGAGATCAACAAATAGATCTATGAAGATCTTCGTAAATCTACCAACAAATCTATGGAAATCTGCAGATCTACAAGTAGATCTACGAAGATATACGGAGATCTAGTAGTACATCTATAAGAATCTATGGTGATCTACCAGTAGATAAACAGAGATCGACCTGTAGATGTGAGTGTGCCAATGCAATAACCCGCTCCACGCAATGCTAATAGTATGGCGTAGAGCGGGTTATTGCATTGGCACCCTCATGTATGAAAGTCTACGGTTATCTATTACAAGATCAAATGACTTGTAAGATCTATAGACATCTTTAGTAGATATCTAAAGATCGCCTACAGATATCTAGAGATCTATTATAGATCTCCAGATATCTACTCATTTTTACCTGGGTACTTCAACAAGACGGTAATGCTGCAACAGCAAAATTTTTGCTGCGGTAGCCACCCTTCTCTAAGCACATATATAAGTGCTGCCACTGCATATACAATTCGATGGCACTAGAATAGCGATGACAGATGTGCTGCAGCAGCTAAAAGTTCTCTTTAAACCAGCTACTTATTTCGTAAATGCACCGAGAATCCAAAACAGCATCTAAAACCATGGGTAATCGCATCGGAGCGAGGAGTGAAATACCTTGTTCCTGGACTTGTGCCGGTGACATTGGGGTGGCCGCGCGGCCTCGACAGATGCGACGAAAACGTGTTGCTCGGCGGCGGCGGAAGTGGTGGGCGTGCTGGAGCGCGAGGGCCGCGTCTGCGGGGGCCACTGCGTGACGTTGGCGCTGCGCTGGCGAGGGTGCTGACGCGGTTCCTGCAGCAGGGGTGACTGCGGCCGCGGGGCTTCCTGGCAGCGGCACGCTCGCCTCCCGGGACCATCCCCGCCGCCCCCGCCGAAAGCCCCGATTAAGACCGCTGCAGTCAGCTTGCTGGCGTAATAGTACATCGCGCACATTTATCCGACGAGAGCTTAACACCACGGCCCGAACGCCACCTCACACCAGTCATCACTGACGATGACGGTGAACCTTGCTTTGCCAACCAGCGCCCTTGGGGGAGTGTCACCTATACGTTTTGTCAACGATTCAACCTGTGTTTGACCCCAAAAGTATGGCTAGTTTTTGGACTGAAACTTCTTTGTTCTTGTTTTGAGGATGAGGGTGTAAATTCAGAGAAAGAAGATGCACTTAAGGTATTCTCAAGTAAAAATGAGTAGATATTTTGATATCTACATGAGATCTACTGTAGATCTACTCAAGTAGATCTACAGAGATCCCAGATTTGGGTACATCTTTATAGATCTAGATATCTTTCATCTCTCGCCATATAGATGTATATGGCGAGAGATGAAACATAGAGATGTACTTGTAGATGTACGTAAATCTACAAAGATCTACCAGCAGATTTATGAAAATGACCAAGATCAACAAATTGATCTATAAAGATCTTCATAGATTTACCAGCAGATACATGGAAATCAAATGAAATCTACAAGTAGATCTACGAAGATATACAGAGATCTAGTAGTACATCTATAAGAATCTACGGTAATCTACGAGTAGATCTACGAAGATCTACCTGTAGATCTATGTAAGTCTACGGTTATCTATTACAAGATTAAATGAGATCTATAGACATCTATTGTAGACATCTAAAGATCTCATACAGATATCCAGAGGTCTATTGTAGATCTTCAGATATCTACTCATTTTTACCTGGGTTACTTCTATGATTGGTGTTTTACTTAGGGTTTCAACTTATAACATACAACATACAACTTATTGTATGTTGTACCATTTTTAAATAAAAATTATCAAACTTAACATTTAGTCTTATGGGTGGAATTAGTTTTTTCACTTTCTGTACATGACATAGTACACATACCTATCGGTGAAACGCAGGTCAGATCTTATATCCAAAATATAGGTGACGGTTTTTCAGGGCTAACTTTAATCCCAGGATCGATTATCTCAGCTTGCCCTCGTTTTTTCTCCTTCGAACTCGACTCCAAGACCGTTTTTTTTATCTTTCTCGTCAGTTTGAATACATTAGTGGAAATCTGGAATAAGTTTAGGTTGGTGGAAGATCGATAGTAATCGCCCATCTCGGGACACGTGCCGCGCTTCGTCAAAATCGGTTCTGATATTCCTTCATATTACGGGTTCGCCGCGGACACGTGCTACGAACGTGCACTCGTAAATTTCAAGTTATCAAAATTGTTATGGTTGGGGATGAGGGATGAGTTATTTCTCCATAGCGCACCTAATAGCGTATTAAAAATGTGTTCCTGTTGTGTATTTTTTGTTCTTTTGCTCACTCTATTAATTTTAAAAAGTCAAATTTCGACTTTTTGAATTAGTCACTGATGTTTTTACTACTCAAATAATCATTTAAGCGTAATTAACAATAATCAGTCATGAACATTGAGCAAAAATAGCTATAACAGAAGCTTTAGTTGTCGTAACCATAGTTTTGGTTGTAGTAGCCCAAACTTTGGTAGATGTATATTTTACCAAATCAATGGTTGCTGTAACCAAATCATTTCTTTCCGTGTACGGAAGAGTCCAAATTGATTTTTATAAATTAAGAGAGATGTCTTTCTAGAAATCATTTATCTTGCACATTCCGAAAGAAATCGTTCAAAACGAAAAAAGAGAAATTGCGGGATCCGAAGGCTGTTTTTCTTGATCCCCAAAAAAAATGCCCCTGTGAAAAGAGAAATGTCCGATTCCGTCACCACATCAATTTCACATGTGAGACAGATAAAAGTATGTGTCGTCGGGCAAATACAGTCCGGGAAAAATTGTCGCTCGTAAATCCTGCGGCTTGATTAATCTCCACGAATTTGTCGTCCGGGGAGAACGGAATCAATTACCGCCCATCAGCGAAGATACCTTGTGTTTTTCCGCAAATTTCGCAGCGATCGTTACAATCAAGTAAGGGTTTGTAATTAAAATTTCTGAAAGCTTATTGCGATGTCGTTAATGAATGCGATGATGGATCTTTTGAACGAGAGGAAGTTAAGAATATCGAACAAGAGTAATGGCGAATGTTTAGGAAACTTGAAGGTTTCATCGTTAGAGTTCCAGGTCGATACTGGCTTTAATGAGGAGGAAATGAAGATTTGGAAGGTAGGAAGTTTGAGAGAATTGATTCTATCAATTTCCATGTTGTCCTACGAAATTGCGTATGTTTATTTGGACGCTCGAATAGGTACCTTTGTTTTATCAACAAATTTCGTTTGGTTCGCATCAGGTCCTTTGGAACATGATCAAGAAGTCATTACATGGGGCTATGTTGATCTGGAAGACACGATCGAAACACAGAAGTTCAATATTGACAGAGACAACCACGCTCCGCTAGCCTGCTAGAACCCTGTCTTTCAGTGTCGCAAAATATATTGAGGGTGTTGTCACAAAAGTGATGATTTAGAGCAGTTTTGTCCACAAACACTTTAGGTCCTGTCGTCAGTAATTAATTGACTTTGAAGATCCAAGTGATTGTAAAAAGATGTAATTGCTACTTATACAAAGACGTCTTTTTTATTTTTAGTAGATAAGGGTTTTTTAATTTGATCTGCAAGTTCAGAAATTCAACTCAAATATTCATATATTTATATAAATGTATTATTATATAAATGATTCAAATCTTTATTAATAAGATTCAAAACAAATTTCTCAAAAATAACACCGAGTGCATCAAAATTAAAAAGAAAACGCGAAACACATATAAAAACATCCTATAGAACAATGTTCTCGAAAATTTTGGAACGCTGGATATCCAGTTAAAGAAAAGTTGATAACGACATTTCTAATTAAAAGTTGTGCGATACTCGCTCGTTTGTCATTTAATTGTATCAATATCTCGTTTAGCTGAGATCGGTAGAACTTCTATTCCAATCAAAAAAAAATTTATATAACGAGTCCAATTAAAAGTTTAATTGGTTTTGTTTGAATGGATCGAGAAACTGCGATTAAGATACACACAATCTTTTTATCATTATTGAATCCCTTTGAATAAGAAACATTTTAATCAGAATGGAATCAAAAACTGAAATCGAACGTAAAAGTCTGTTCAAATACTCGATCAGGAGTACTCGATTAATTCAGAGTTAAAATCTCGTAAAGTCAGAAATACTTCTGTTAATTATGCAAGGATAAATTTGTAGCTTACTATCATACTAATACTATAAAATATTTTTTGTATAATTCAATACAGTTTTTTTGGTGTATCACAATAAATCAGTACTATAAACGTTTTGTGATAGTAAAGTAGCACATATTTTTTACAAAGGCATTAGCTAGTTTTTTTTAAATTCATTATTAAAACAAAAGGTGAAAAGCAGCTTGAAATATTTTTTAATTACATGTTTTATAGTACATTCAATGGTGTGTCATTGATCTTGTTATTCATGAAGCTCAAACCCAATCGTATAATTAATTATTACGGATCACAAACAGTCGACACAAGACATTTTCATATTCATAACGTGATCATACATGACTGAATCGACTATAGTGTATCCACGTATGAATTGATTCATTCATTATACAATGCGCAACAAATTAGCTTAATTCTTGTTTAATGAATGCATGCAAATTTTTTACGATTGAGTAAATTACTGAATATCAACCTGTATCATTGTGGTTAAAATTGATGGAAAATCTGAAAATTTAAAGTTTGAATTAGTAATAAGAATTCTGACATTATCTACTAAGATGTTGAGATGATCTAAAAAAATGTAAGTATTATGAAATTGTTTTTTAACACAGCCATGAGATAATATAGAAATAAGTGTAGATTATGTGGAGATAATCAAATATATTTGGATATAAGATGGTTAAAAAAAGTTTCATATTGTCAATAATATAGTAAAAATATATTTAAAAAAGAATAATTTAAATATATTTTTTTTCTCATTTATTTGTATTTGGTATTAAAATCCACAAAAATCGACCTTAATCTATATACATATTCTTAAATCCATATAAATGTATGTTCGCTTATCTTTTACTACCTCCACAGTATAAGAAATGCTGCAAAAATTTGTTAATAAAAAATGTTAGAATTAATTAAAGTGGAAATCATTATTGTATGTCACATTTATTACTTAAAAGCGGTGTGTGAATATACTCGCACAATCTAATTTCTTTGTTTCTGTAAAGTCGCAAAGTAGACATATGAAGAAGTGTAATCTTTCAAGCCAGGAATTCATCCACCTTCTTAAGTTATGCAAATTCGTTGGAAGCTGCAAAGGGGATAACTATTCAGAAAGTTTCTATACTTGAATTTCAATACTCGAAATGATCCTGATGTGCATTTTGATAGTGCCAAAGTTTTTGATTGTCTTAGGACTTTTCTCCTTGAAATCTCTATGCATGTCAGTCAGTACCAAGATGTTATGTTATTTCTGCCGCGGGAAATTTCAGTAGCTTTGTCAGAAAAGTGTTTCAAATATAATTATTTATCATAAACATCCAGTATTCACGTTCAATTACGTGGAATTATACTTCAAAGTTTATTTCTGAAAAAGCAAGTTGTAATTCATCGATATTATAGGGTTGCATTTGTTGGAAAGTTGAAAAAATTGTTAATTTTTTAATGACTTTTGCAGTCGTTTGACAGAAGGAATTTGAAACATTTGGAAATTTCACGAAATAGTGAACAAACAAAACAAAAAAACAAAAAATTTTTTTCATCACGAAGTCAACAGCACATATAAAAATGATTAGAATGGAAAAAATCCAAAAAGCTTATGTCAGATGATAGCCAAAGTCATAAAAAAACTGAATTATTTTGTTTTTTCGTTTCAGACGACTTTCATGAGCTGAATCGTGTCCACTGTTTTAGTATACATTTTTCGTAAACGATATTTTAAGGTCAAATCACGGTCAAATTGAAGACAGTAAAATTTCAGTAAAATTTCTGTTCAAAATACATTAATGAACAAGTTTAATGCGAAAAACCATACTTCAAATGCATTATTCGTTTTCCTTTAATTCATTGTCAAAAAACATTATCAAAAACAAGACCAAGGAAACCCTCTTAAAACACTAAGATATATTTTTACGGATTCAAGAATTTTACAATTCCAGGTTCGATCAATTTCCAGTATTTTATATAGATTGTTAGAAAAATATATCTACGTGATATTTTTGGTATTTTATATATCTCTTATATTTCTTTACATTGCTATGTACGCTTTTCAGAATTTATTGGTTCAGAATCACAAGTTAAATACATTATAGTTAGATACTTATATTTATGAACGAAAATTATTTTAAATATAATTATTATTAATTAATATATAACACGACATATACATACAATTGAATAATGAATAATGTTGAATTTACATTTAATAATAAATATAATTATTGTTGAATACATGATTATATAATTATGAATAAATATTCGGAATGATGAAAAAATAGTTCTTCCGTAGAATTCTATCATTCCAGATTTCATTCTAGCTGTTATGATTCGAGAGATTTTCCAATATTTTAATAAATTTTTATCTTCAGATCGATTGATCTCTTATAATTTTCTATATTGAGAAAATCGTAACTACACAAACTTTGAGTATTTGATAGATTTTGATACTTATCGTATTGTAATTTATGTATGACATTTTTAAATTTACTTTTCGAAAAACAGTTGCTACAAAATAGATTTTCAGCACTTTTTGAATTCAAAACATTGCATCGATTTGAAAAATTTACGGATTAACATAAACACTCCTGAATCATAATTGCGATTTAATGGGCCCAAAATGTGCGAGGAAATGCTTTCGTCCAAGTTAGCCCTTAATCGGGAAAGTTTGATTCCCAACATGGTCCTTAGGAGTGCGGGGTTGTTCTATAGGGTGCCGGGAAAATCAATCTTACGAAAATGCTCGGAGAGTATGGGGGCTGTCGAAGCCATTCGGAAAGCTTCGGTAAATTGTTCACCAAGGATTGGTAACGTTGTGGTATTATGCATTGGCTCACACCGGGGAACCTCAATGAGGAACATTGGGAATTCTCGCTATCGCGTACCGTCATTTATCAAAAAGGCATCAGCCATTGAATTTTCGCGTGCTGGGATTAACAACGAGCTTTTGAATTTCATAAACTCCTCTCTTCGACGAGTATGGAATCGATTCGCCGATGTGTTCCTGCAGGGTGATAAAATGGAATGGAAATTTTTCGCAGAGAAACTTTTTTCATGGGAAAATATTCTTCTCTGTTCTGCTGAGTGTTTGCAATGTGGTCGATGAGCGAGGTTATTACGGTTCAAAATTTTTGTCTGATGGCTGTGAAAAACTGTCGAAAATATTCATGACTGTCTGAATGGTCAAATATCTGTAGAAAATGTCAACATCATCAAAATGGTAAACAAAAATCCATCAATCAAAAAAGCCGAGCTTGTTTGAATACTATCAAAACTTTCAGAATTCGAAACACTGTTAAAAGTTCAGTAAACATTCTAAAATTGCCAAGACTTTCAAAACAATAAAAAAAAGTGATATCGTTAGACAATTCTGAAATCGCAAAACTGTCGAAACTCTAAAAGCTGTTCAAATACTGTAAAAACTGCTTAAACTCTCTGAACCGTAATAAACCGTAAAAACGTCTGTAAGAGCCAGCTTTAAATTTTGAAATTCTACGTTGAAACTAATTGATAGATACATGAGAAGCTCACGAGCTTGCTATCTTTTTGAGTATAACTTTCCTAAAAATACTCGCAAAAGTTACGTAGATTATACATGACGTAGCACATTTTGTCCCATTAGTCACTCTTATTTGTAATCATTAGCAAATGCAAGGGTAACACGTAACCGCGGAGCACGCTCGACTTTTGAGCCCGGGCGAAAAATGGTCGACAGGGACGAATGGGGCCAAAGTTCAGAGAAAGTGCGTGCGACGCATGCAAAGCAATGTAACCCTCTCCGAAATGTCGACATCTATCACGCCAACTTTGAATTAAACGAAACAGTTATATCGAATATCTCACTTTGTAGAACAGAAAGCACTTAAGTTTTGGTTAATTCATCACCCACGCGTTTCCTGAAATCGATATATGGAGTTGTAATCTGAACTGCATTAGACGTCGAAAAAACTACATAATACTTCTAATGATAAAGTTGCAAAATTTTTCACTCGGGTAAAATTCAGTTGGAATAAAAAGTTCTTTTTGCTTATAGTAGTATACTATGCATCAAAGGGCTAAAAGCATTTTTTTTACCTGCGAGAGTAATGTTCAAAATGAACGAAAAAAAGACTGCTTAGCTCGTGTTGCACACTCAAATTTTTCCCTACATGCATGTTTGAGGGTTTTTTTGACGTAGAACTACGTATTTCCCCGTGGAATTGGGCATATTGGGAGGGGGGGGGGTGTAGGAATGTCACGAAAATATATAGGTCAATCAAAGTGAGGTGGAGCCAAGGTCAAGTCAGAGTCAGGTCAAGTCAAATTAGAGTCAGGTCAAGTGAAGTCAGGGTAAAGTCAAGTCAAAGTAAGATCAATGTCAAATGAAAGTCAGGTCAAGACAGGTGATGATTAAGTCAAGGTCAAATTAGAGTTGGGTCAATGTCAAATCAGAGTCAGGTCAAGTAAGAATCAGAGTAAGGTCAAATCAGGTAAAGGTCAAGTAGAGTCAATGTCAAATTTAAGTCAGGTAAAGTCAGAGTCAGGTCAAGGTCAAGTCAAGGTCAAATTGAAGTCAGGTCAAAGACAATTAAAGGTCGAGTCAAGGTCAGGTAAAGATGGAATTAAAGTCAGGTCAAAGTCAAGTTAAGGTTAAGCCAAGGTCCTTGACTTTGACCTGACTCTGATTAATTTGTTTTTTTTTGAAGGCTATTGAACAAATCAAGTCGAGGTCAGATGTTTTTGAAGGCTATTGAACAGGTCAAGTCCAAGTCACATCAATATCAAATTAGAGTCAGGTCAAGTCAGGTGAAGATCAAGTCAAGGTCAAATGAGAGTTAGGTCAATGTCAAATTACAGTCAGAGAAAGTTCAAATCAGGTGAAGGTCAAGTAAGATCAAGGTCAAATTAAAGTCAGGTGAAGTCAAATTCAGGTCAAGGTCAAATTAAAGTCAGGTCAGAATCGAGTAAAGGCCATGTCAAGGTCAAATTAAAGTCAGGTCAAATTCAAGTTGAGATCAAATCCAGGTCCTTGACTTTAATCTTACTCTGATTAATTTGTTCTCTTTGAAGGCTATTGAACAAATCAATTCAAAGTTACATGTTTTTGAAGGCTATTGAACAGGTCAAGTCTAAGCCAGATCAATGTCGTATCAGAGTCAGGTCAAGTCAGAGTCAGATCAATGTTAAATCAGAGTCAGGTCAAGCCAGGTGAAGGTCAACTCAAGGTCAAATTAGAGTTAGGTCAAGTCAGAGTCAGAGTAAGGTCAAATCAGGTGAAGGTCAAGTAAGGTCAAGGTCAAATTAAAGTCAGGTGAAGTCAGAGTCAAGTCAAAGGAAAGTCAGGTCAAAGTCAAGTCAAGGTCAAATTAAAATCAGGTCAAAGTCAAGGTCTTTGACTATGACCTGACTCTGATTTATTTGTTCTTTTTGAATACTATTGCATAAATATAATGTCAAACAGCATTTTACTTTATTAGTATTTTTTATTCGAATTTTAACGAAGATATTCAACAGGGACGCACTCATTTCATTGAATTTTCAAAACACCGAATTGATTATTTGTCAGAATTACGGAATTCCGAAAAAGAAAAAAACCGAGAAAAAAATTGTCCGAATCCCCATTGCTCTGAAACTTTGTTCCTCCGAAATTTTAAATTGCCGCGATCCCATATCAACGAATATTTATATCACCGATCGATAAACACGCCGAAAATTCGATTCACTGAAAACTCATAATCTCGATTCAACGAAATCCCGGATCATCGTTTCTCCGAGAATTTTATTTTCCGAATTTTTGATACGCAGAAAACGTAAATGACTGATTCTGATTTTCTCCGATTCTCCAATCAACCGTTTATTCATTTTAACGAACCGTCATTAAAGACAATCCACATTTGTCGATTTTTCAAGTATGCGATTCATCATAGTTCCGATTAATTAAAAATCCGAAGTATCAAAACAACGAAAGTTCAATACTTGGAATTCTTAAAGCAGCGAAAATCCACGTTTCCGACTAACCATAACTACGAGCGCTCATTGTATCGATTTCTAAAAACCTCGATCCACCACTTCCCTTATTCGTCACGTTCCGGATTCACCAACACTCCGCCGCCTCAAAGTACAGAAATTTCATTGCACGGAAACCCCAAAACACCGAAAACCGATTGGTCCGC
>JAPYZL010107323.1:0-13176 GCA_030522825.1 Platygaster orseoliae
CAGATCGATAGTACCACTTATAACTAGTGTTTTTGCAAAAGTTCCGGGTTCCAACCCTTGCGGAAAAGCCGCCATCTTGAATTTAGGGGTGTTTTTTTTAACTCCGCATAAGTCGTTAAAAATCACCTCTAGCGAAAAAATGATAAATAATGATTTTGTAGAAAACATAATTTCCTACAACTTTCGTAAGAACATTTTTTGCGACATTTTATTATTTAACAAAATAGAGTTAAAAAAGTGTAGAAAAAGAGATTTTTTGAGAAGTTCATGAGGTACATTTCATTACCGGTTCAAAAAAAACATAAAAATAATCGAATAACAGTTGTTTGAAATCTAATTTGCTACATTTTTTGTAGAAACACTTTTTTTATATTGTCAACGGTTTTTGTTGTACAGCGCTCCAAAGTACGATTTTTTCTCTCAACGCATGATCGTTTAAGAGTATGATACGAAAGTAAAAGATACTAACGCGTTTGGAGGTAGAACTTTGATTTGACTAATCAATCTTCTTACTTATAGCGATTATTTTGATAAAATTTCCGATTACGTAATCTTTCCGAAAGATTACGTCTACAATATGTACCTGCTACACAAATAGTTAAAAAAAAATTTTTTAATCGATTGAGAACCAGAAAAAAAATCATTTGTTTATAGAAAAAGTTATTAACAAATTTTTTTTCACTCAAACAATCCTTTTTTATAAAGTTCACAGGCTTCTACGCAAATAGTCAAAATTTCGAAAAATTCGGATGAGTGCTTTTTGCACAATTAATTTCTGAAAAAAAATTCAAAATTTTTCAAAACTTTTCTGCAGATCATTTGAAGGTTGCTTAGAGTAATAATTTAGATCAACAATAGTTTTTTATACGACTTCGTGAAAATCGTATGACCACTTCACGAATTTCCACCCATCATGCAAATAAATTAATTCAAAATTTTTTGATCTTTTATCAAAAAATTGTATTTTTTTATCAAACATGTTTTTATTTTTTTAAATCTCCTCAAGTATAAAATTCAGAACCCTCAAAAATATCGAATCAGCAAATTATTTAAATATTGTAAAGTACTTATTTGCAAATTATTGGAACTGCAAATTAAGAATTATACATATATTTTTTGTTTGTTGTTCCAAGAAGCTGGAAATTTCTGTTTCTCCAATATTCAAAGAATACCATTCAATTTAAATTCCAAAATTCTGAATCTCTAATAAAAAAAATCAGCATCCCAGAATTTTCCTCGTAGTGACTGCACAAAAACAGGAAAATTCTTTTTTCTAGAAAAACTGTCAATTAACTGTCAAACCCAACCCTCAAATTTAGAACCCTCAAAATTATCAAATTAAGAATTATATAAAATAAATTTTTTGCTCGCTGTTCCAACCAGCTGGAAAATTGCCTTTCTCCAAAATTAAAATAATACCATTCAATTTAAATTCTGAAATTCCGAATCTCTCATAAAAAATTACCATTCCAGAATTTTCCTCCAAGTGACTCAGCAAAAAAAAGGAAGATTATCTTTTCCAGAAAAACTGTCAACCAACTGTCAAACTCAACCCATGTAAAAAAAACCACCCCCAAAAATTGGCAACATCGCATACAAAAACATGACAAACATTCCTCGTATACACGCAAATTGCATGGTACATGTGCCTTTGGGAATGTAACACGAATACGGAAGAAAATGCGCAAAAGACGCAGCAACAATCACGAGACGATTTTGCAGTCGACGTTGTCACTGCGATTCGAAACAAAGGAAAATCCCTGTTCACGCCCCAAAGGCTTTTCACGGTCCGTTCGTTACCCCCTGAAATCCGTTATACGCTGTAAAATTTCCAAAACTTGCCTATCACGACGGCGATAATGACGAAAAAAACAATCCAGGGCTCGATATCCCTCACACACACACACACGCACACCAACGAAATTCCGTTGTCGCAAAAATTCGGAAAATGTTGGCATTTCGTTGTATTTACCTTCTGAATTCACCGTTGTCCTGGAAAAAAAGTCGCGGAGCTCGGGACGTCACGAATTGTCACGAATCGAGGAAATTTTTTTACGCCCGATGACTTTTACTTCAGTTGGAGAAACTCAATTGACCAGCCATACCCCGCAACATGGCGGTCTACCTGCTGTCTGATGATAATGTTTTTCGCGATTTTTCGTGGATGTTGTTGAACGACACTGGATTTCGCGGATTCAGGGGAATGCGATGACAAAGATTGACATCATTGACACGAAATTTCGTCGCGGATTTTACAAAATCGTTGGTGAACAACGGATTTGAGCCAGGCTAGGGTAGCTTAAAGTACTCTAATGCCAAAAGCGGCCATTTTTAGCGAAGTCAATGCTGCGGGGAATGAAGCTAAAAATGGTGGCGGTGTATTGGCCGGGGAATGATATAGAATGTATCGAGAGATATCGATTGTCCCCACGGTCCCCACCCGCAAGTTGAGTTGATGAATCTGGGAGAAAGAGATAAATAAAATGAAGTTTGTTCGTTATTTTTCTTTCACAGTGCACAGGTTTTGTGCACAGTTTCACAGGTTCGTTATCAACAACGTAAATTTTTCAAATTTCGAAGGTGAACAACGGATTTTTTGAACCAGGCTAGGGTATCTTGAAGTACTCTAGTGTCACGAGCGGCTATTTTTAGCGAATTCAATGCTGCGGGGAATAGAGCTAAAAATGGCGGTGGTGTATTGGCCGGGGATTAATATAGTAATGTATCGAGAGATGTCGATTGTCCCCACCCACAACGTTGAGTTGATGAATTTGGTAGATAGAGATAAATAAAGTGAAGTTTGTCCATTATTTTCCTTTCCCAGTGAAGGTTCGTTATCACATGTAAATTTTTCAAACTGCGAAGGTGAATAACGGATTTTTTGAACCAGGCTAGGGTATCTTGAAGTACTCTAGTGTCACGAGCGGCCATTTTTAGCGAAGTCAATACTGCGGGGAATGAAGCTCAAAATGGCGGCGGTTATTGGCCTCCATTCATAGCATTGTATCGAGAGATATCGATTTCCCCACCCACTCTGTCAGTGAGTTTAAGAGTCTGCTAGAGAGAGATAAAGACAGTCAATTACAAACAATAGTCCAGTTTATCAGTGAATGTTCGATAGTGAAGTTCGTTATTTTCTTTTCGCAGTGGAGTGTTTTCAGGTGAATATTGGTCCATTTTCAACAAACGTAATTATTTCAGACACCTTCAAAACACATGATTCCTATCAACGTAAAATTTCGATTGCTTTCAACGCCGTTGTTATTTCGATCAATAAATATCTCGCTCTTGGATTTTTTCCAACAAATGTTTTTCTCTCTTTCTTTCTAATTATTTCGGCAAAATTTGTTGATGTAAAAAATGATTAATTCTTGGAAACTGGTTTTTTTGTCCGCGACGTGGAAAAAAAGCGGTAACGTTTTCTGAAAATTGAGCATCC
The DNA here is from genome assembly GCA_030522825.1 of Platygaster orseoliae. NCBI lineage: Eukaryota > Metazoa > Arthropoda > Insecta > Hymenoptera > Platygastridae > Platygaster > Platygaster orseoliae. The sequence goes on from JAPYZL010107323.1 coordinate 3,440, forward strand.
TGTTCGTTTTTATATGCATGATTTCTACCGGCGTTGGTGTCGGTGTAGAATGACGCTGAGTCGAGAAATTTCCAGGTATAAAACCGTAAAACGTAAGGTTTTGTGCTTGAAAAAGGGCGGAAACATTTGTTGAATTTATCTTTTTAAACGCGACAGTTGTTTTGACAGTGGATAGTAGATTTTTTAGAATTTTTCGGATGTATTTTCAGACGTCTAATAATTTTCAGAAAATAACAAAAGGGTGATCATTTATAATAAAATGTTGGCAACCTTGTTTGAAAATTTTCAATAATGCCAATGTTTTCATCAATTCCTAGTAAAGTCGTTATTTATAAATGTGTCTAAATTGGTATAAATTTATTAATTGATTAAATTTATTGATAAATATTCATTTATTATTTATGTATTTATATTACTATTTATTTATTATTTGTATATATATTAATATTTATTTATTATTTATTTATTTATTTAATAATAAAAGTGTAGAAATTGGTATAAACTTTGTATGAACCTTGTATGAAAGTTCATATAGCTCGTATTTTTAACAAATGTGATTTAGAAAATATGCTACTTTAATTATAATATAAAACTTAAGTTTCATAAAAATTAAAAAGTTATTGAAAAAATTGAGGGGGGGGGGACCCCCTCAGTAGATCCGCCCCTGAATTTATGATTTTTTGGTTTGAAGTTAAATATTCAAAGTACTACACAAGTTCATTTATTTAGTATATACAAAAAATATACAAAATCTGTAAGTTTGTAACATTCCAACTAATTTTTTGGTAAAAACTTTTAATATCTATTTATATTATACAGAGTGTCCCAAATTCTCATATACAAAAAAAAAATAACAGATTTCTTGCAAAAATTTAAGACAATTTTTCTTTTGTCATTTTTCGAAAAACTGAAAACCAAAAAAGATATTCAAGTTTGAAACTTAACCAATAAATGCACATTTAAAAATTTATAAAAATTTTTTTCTTATTTTTCTGAGTTGGAAAGTCCTTTACCACTTTTCACCAAAGTTGAAATAAAAAAAATATTACAGCTTTTAATTTAACGGTTAAAACTTTCAACTGGAATATCTTTTTTTTTGAGATTTGTAAAAAGTAGCAAAACTCAGAAAAAGATTGAGAAAAATTTGGTTAATTTTGGTTTTCATCCCCACTTGTCAAAAAGCGCATTTATTGTTCAAATTTCGAATTTGAATAACTTTTTTGATTTTGAGTTTTATGAAAAATGGCAAGGGAAAAAAATCTTTAGTTTTTGCAAAAAATCTGACATTTTTTTTGTACATGAGAATTCAGGGCACCCTGTATATGGCATATAATTTAAATTTTTTGTCCAACATTATTAATCAACAGAATTCTAATTCAAAGTTTCATTAAGAAACTGTAATAATAATAGGAGATTAAAATGAAATATAGTAAATTTTACTGTATACAGTATTGTATTATTCAAAATATTCATATTGTAGTAATTTGCATATATTATAGTAGTTGTAGTTGTTTATAGTGAAAACCATATATGCATAGTAATATGTAGGAATCATGATCATTTAAAGTAATTGTTTTTTCATGTTTCTTATTTATTAATTCATAATAATTCATGTTTATTATTTTTTACTATAACACCTTATAATTGCGATATTTGATATTTTACTTTTATAGTAAAAATAAATCGCTAAAATATATGAAAAATTACTATAATATTGTAGATTTTCCTAGAATATAGTAATAATTTTTCCAATATTTATAGTACAAATTACTAGGTTTTTTTCACAGTGTATCTTCTAAAACCGAGAAAATTTTGAATTATCTAAAATATTTCAGATTTATAGCTTTTCTGAATTTTTTGATTTCTAGATTTTTCTATTTTATTTCATTTCTAGATTTTTCTTAGGATTCACAGAATTTCTTAGAATTTACAGAATTTAGCAATCATTTCTGATATTCAAAAAAATTCTACGTAACCTTTAATGCTTCAAAGTTTTGAAGATTCGTAGATTTTTATTTAAATCTCTAAAGTTATCAATGATTTTTGTACGATAAAACATTTTTTGATTTTTCGAAAATTCAAAATCCTATGTATTTTAACGGAATTTTGAAAAATTCCCACAGTTTACGAAATTTATCGACATTTTTCAAGATTCTACAAATTTTTAGGAAATTGTAAAATTATTGATAACCTTCAATTTTTCCCTTTATATTCATTGAAATCAATTTTCTTTGGAACCTTTAATTTTTCAAAGTTTTAGAGACTTGTTGATTTTTATTGAAAACTGTTATTTACTAAGGTAATAAATGCAATATGTTTAGTATTTTTTATTGTATATCAACTTATGATTGCGATATTTGACGTTTTACTATACTGCATAGTAAAAATAAATCGCTATAATATATGAAAAATTAAATAGTTATTTTCGTACTTGGGAGCTATCGCTGATTTTGGCGAAGCCGAAGGTTTTATCCCGAGACGAAGTCGAGGGATGAAATCGGCTGAGGCAAAATTGGCGATAGCTCACGAGTGCGAACTGTATTTTATTTTCCTAGAATATGGTAATTTTTCCAATATTTATAGTATAAATGACTAGGTTTTTTTCACAGTGTATCTTTTGGAACCAAGAAAATTTTGAATTGTCTAAAATATTTTAGATTTATAGCTTTTCTGAATTTTTTGAATTATAGATTTTTCTCAGGATTCAAAATCCATTACAATTCACAGAATTTAGCAATAATTTCTGATATTCTAAAAAATTCTACGTAACCTTTAATTTTTCAAAGTTTTGAAGATGCGTAGATTTTTATTGAAATCTCTAAAGTTATCAATGATTTTTGTACGATAAAACATTTTTTGATTTTTTGAAAATTCAAAATCCTATGTTTTTTAACGAAATTTTGAAAAATTCCCAAAGTTTACGAACTTTATCGACATTTTTCAAGATTCTACAAATTTATAGGAAATTGTAAAATTATTGACAACCTTTAATTTTTCAAAGTTTTAAAGACTTGTCGATTTGTATTGAAAACTGTTATTTACTAAGGTAATAAATACAATATGTTTAGTATTTTTTATTGTATATCAACTTATGATTGCGATATTTGACGTTTTACTATACTGCAAAGTAAAAATAAATTCCTAAAATATATGAAAAAATTAATATAATATTGTAGATTTTCCTAGAATATAGTAATTTTCCCAATATTTATAGTGCAAATTACTAGGCCTCAGCCTAAATGATTTACACTAATTTTATCATCAAATTGTATCATTATAATATTTAAATACAACATATAAAAAAGTTAAAAAAATACTTTTTATTCAAGAAATACATTTAATGAAAAATAATACAAAATTCATAATATTCTTATTATTATTATTATTGAAAATGTAATGGACTTCAAGCTTTTTTTTTCAATATAAATTTTTTTGTATATTCATTTTGTATATCTTTTTTTTTATTATTTATAAATATTCATTCATTTTTGAATATACAATAACTATCGATTGATAAAAACCATATATTTTTTTTATTTCTAACATGAAATTGCAAAAGGTTGGCTAAAATTTGACATAAAAATATGCTTGTAATTTTTTCATCGAGCCTGCAAGATTTGACTTTAAAATTGAATAAAACTGAATAAAATTTTTATTAAAATTATATTGAGATTTTTTTCATTGTATATGATTATACTCAATGACGGATCCAGAAAATTATTTCAGGGGGGGGGGGGGTTCGGAATTTTCATCTTTTGATTTCTGAAAAAAAAATTCATCAAACTCTCAAATTTGAATTTGAGATCTTTGAGATCAAATTTGAATCAAATTTGATTTCTGAAATGACAAAAAAAAATTTCGAGGGGGGGGGGTTGAACCCCCCAAACACCCCCCTGGATCCGCACCTGATTATACTAAATTCTGTTTTCAAATTCAAATCAAATAAAAATCCGTAAAATGAAATTTCGAGACTTTTAACTAGTAATTGAGACATCAGAATAGCAGACTGAATGTCAAGTCTGATGTGTCATCTGAATGACATCAGACTGTTAAATTTGGTTTTATAATTTATAAAAAACACGTCAATTCATGAGAAAATAAAGTATGAAAAAAATAAAAATTCCATAGACTTGAGAGTTAAATAATAAATAATTACAAAAATAATAAATATAGATAATTATAAATGTAATAAAAATCATATAATAGAAATAGTTATATTTAAATTTAAATTTATATATTTAAAATTATTATAATTTATATTATTAATATTACATATTTAATGTTATTATAATTTATATTAATAATATGAATAATTATAAAACATTAAACTTTAGATCATGCAAATTTCATAAAATTTCTTTTCGAAAGAATTAAAACATTACTTGTATCAAAAACTCCATTTCGAATTTCAAATGATTTTCATAAACGAGTGTTAATGATTAATTAATTGAAGTGGACAAAAAAAATATTTTAATCGTTACAAACTAGAAAAATAACTAAAACCACTCTATTGCATTTTCTGAGTTCTTATAGTTTTCGAAAATTTGGAACAGTGTTTGAAAAATTTTCAAAATGCACTTTCAAATGTATTCAAAATCACTTCAAATTTATTCTATTGAAAATATATTTTCGGTATACTTTTTTAATGATTAAATAAATTCTCGAATCTTATAAATTTTAAAAATGACAAGTAGACTGAATGTTTACCTTAAAATTTTAGTAACAAAATTATTTAATTAAGATAGTGAAAAAAAGAAAAACAGAATTACGCGAAAAGTTATAAGGAAAAAAAAAACAGGACATGTCTGCAAAGTTTGTTGCTGTGATTTATTACCTTTCTGTGAATTATTCAGTTCTATGCTTTCTGAGCAAAAATAAAAATGGGAGAAAGTGTTCTCATAACTTCAAGAAAAATTTTTGTTCACTTTGTCAGACAGAAGTTATGACTTTTTCATGACTTTTCGATACTCATGTAGCAAAAGCAATAGCATGATTTTATTTTTTATATTTCTTCAGTGTGAAAACTTTTGAGTCGAGGAATTCATGACTTTTGAAATCCATATTTGAAAAACTCAAACGACAAATTTTTTTATTTATTTATTTATCCACGAAATATCTATTTTTTGTAATGAAAAATATACAAAATATTTGATTTTCATACAACATTTTTTTTTTTTAATTTTTGTTACTTCCAATGTATAAGTTTCAAATTCCAAAATTCAGAATAAATTTAAAATACAATGTGTATTTCTTGAAATTCAAAACTTTCCTTTTCTGTCTGCGATTTTAAAAATTTTGGGAGGTGTTAATCGTTTTGTTAAAATTCGCTGTTTCAGTGCGAGAATCGAATAAAAAGTGCGATCAGTTAGTGCGAGGGAAATGCTGGTCTCCAGCGGGATGTCCAGCGGTGGGGTCGTTTTTCGGACGACGACGCCGAGTGTGCCGGGAAGCGGTCGTTTCTGCGGTAGCGATTTGCGCCATTCGCGCAGCGAGGACCTTTTGGGACCGGAAATACCGCGTTCCCCGAGTCCCCCGATCAGCGTCGCCTCCGAAGACGATTTAGTGGCCGCCACGGAACTTTTGGAAATCCGAGATGAACCATTGACACGGCACCACCATGAACCTCAAGCCGCGTACGCTGATCGTATGGACCCGGAAAATTCCATACGCGACATTTTCACAGAGAATGATTTGTACAGGTAACGATTACAAATACTTTTTTGACGTAGAACTACGCCTTTCTCCGCGTTTTGGTAGAGTAGGGGGTAAAAAACTATGCACCTGCAACGAAAAAGTGCATCAAAATTTGGGCCTCATACGTAAGACCCAAAATGTTTGGGCCTTATGGATTGGGCCCTATATTATGAGTCCCAATTTTCAGATTCCCCGTTAATCAGGCCCAAAATACTTTTAGGCCTTCTGGATTGGACCCAAAATATTTTGAGCCTTATGGATTGGACCCAAATTATTTTCGGGACTTCTGTATTGGGCCCAAATATGAATCCCAAATTTCAGATTCCCAATATATCAGGCCCAAATTATTTTTGGGCCTTCTGGGCTGGGCCCCAATAATGAGTCCCAAATTTCAGTTTCCCAATTTATCAGGCCCAAAAATAATTTGGGACTTATTAATAATTGGGCCATAGATTACAAGGCCCTACTATCAAGTTAATTGAATTAAATTAACTTTAATTGGTGGAGGTATTTTTTGAGATAAAACTTGTTACTTGTTGACGTAGTTCTATGTGACGGCACAGACTTTTTTTTAGTTGATTATTATTGACCTTATTATATTGAGTATTATTGTTCGTATTTTATTGAGTATTATTCTTGTTATGTATCAAATATTATTCGTAAATTATTGAATATTATTTATCAAGTACCATTGTTAATATTTTTATTATTCACTGAGTATTAATGTTACTATTTTATTTGTTACTATTTATCGACTATTATTCTTCTTTTATTGACTTTTTTTTAGGTATTGTTGTTTGTATTATTATTCCCATTTTATTGAGTATTTTTTATCGTGTATTAGTGTTAGTGTTTTATTGATTGTTATTTATTAAATATTCGTATTTTATTGAATATTGTTTATCGAGTATTTTTGTTATTCACTGAGTATCATTGTTAGTAATTTATTTATTATTATTAATCGGGTATTATTATTCGTATTTTATTGAGTATCATTTATCAAGTATTATTGTTCGTATTTTTATTATTCACTGAGTATTATTGTTAGAATTTTTTTTATTATTATTTATCAAGTATTATTATTAATACTCAATAAATGTTCATATAATAATAATAAGTGTTTTATTGATTATTATTTTTTAAGAATTTTCGTTATTATTTATCGAGTATTATTCTTATTATTTAACGAGTATTATTGTTAGTATTTTATTTATTATTATTATCTATCGAGTATTATTATTCGTATTTTATTAAGTTTTTTTTTTTTTGAGTATTATTGTTCGTATTTTATCGACTATTTTTATTATTATTTATCGAGTATTATTCCCATTTTATTGAGTATTTTTTATCATGTGTTATTGTTAGTATTTTATTGGTTGTTATTTATCAAGTACCATTATTCGTATTTTATTAAGTATTATTGTATTTATCGAGTATTATTCTCAGGCGCGTACGCAGAAAAAAATTTCGGGGGGGGGGGGTTGTTGAATTCAATTTTTTACTTCTGTGAACGATTTTTAAAAGTCTTCAAAGATTTCACAATTTTTCGACATTTCGGGGGGGGGGGTTAAACCCACAACCCCCCCCCTGCGTACGCCTTTGATTATTCTTGTTATTTATCAAATATTCGTATTTTATTGAATATTTTTTATCGAGTATTTTTGTTATTTACTGAGTATAATTGTTAGTATTTTATTTATTATTATTTATCGAGTATTCTTATTCGTATTTTATTGAATATTATTTATCGAGTATTATTGTTTGTATTTTTATTTTTCAATGAGTATAGCTGCTAGTATTTTATTTATTATTATTTATCACGTATTATTGTTTGAGTATTATTATTCATATTTTTTTGAGTTTTTTTATCAAGTATTTTATTTATTATTGTTCGTATTTTTATTATTCACTGAGTATTATTGTTAGAATTTCATTTATCATTATTTATTGAGTATTATTTTTCGTGTTTTATTGATTATTGTTTATTAAGAATTGTCGTTATTATTTATCGAGTATTATTCTTATTATTTAACGAGTATTATTGTTGGTATTTGATTTATTATTATTTATCGAGTATTATTATTCGTATTTTATTGACTATTTTTCATCAAGTATTATATTTTGTATATTATTGATTATTATTTATCGAATATTATTTATAAAGTGTTATTATTTTTATTTTATTGAACATTATTTATAGAGTATTTTTGTTATTATTTATTGAGTATTATTATTATTATTATTATTATTCGTATTTCATTGAGTATTATTTATCAAGTATGATTCTTGTTATTTATCAAGTATTCGTATTATTATAATTATCAGGGCAACCAAAAATATTTACGATAAAATGCAAAATCTTTATATATTTATGCATGAAAAAACAGGGAAATATTTATGATCAAATGCAAGCAAATTTCATGTTTTTTGTACATTTATTTACATTTTAGGCTCCTACTTCAACTAAATTAATGAAAAAGAAAATTAAAATTAGATGCAAATTAATTGCATTGTTCAATAAATTTAATTTTTTTTTAATTTTTAATTTTATTTGCAAATAACTGAATAAAAATTAGAATTAAATGCAAATCAAAGAAAAAAAAATGGCGTAACATACATAAGAAGTAAGTATTTTTTATGGTCAAAAGTTGTTGTAAACAATTTTGGGATTAAAAATTAAAAACCTTAAAATATTTACGAAAAATCTAAAAGTGGCGAAATGTTTTTGTTCCGCCAAAAACTGCCAAAATATATTTAAATATTTTTTATTCAAATAAATATTTTTGGTTGCCCTAATTATTGTTGTTATTATTATTTATCGAGTGTTATTGTTCGTATTTTATTTAGTATTATTTACCAAGTATTATTGTTCGTATTTTATTAAATATTCTTCACCGAGTATTATTTTATTTATAAGTATTATTCTTGTTATTTATCAAGTATTATTTGTATTTTATTGAATATTATTATTATAATTTGAATTCATTTAGTATTCTTTACCGAGTATTATTTTATTTATCAGTATTGTTCTTGTTATTTATCAAGTACTATTGGTATTGTTTGAATATTTTTTATTGAGTATTATTGTTAATATTGATTTTATCAAGTATTATTTATCGAATATCTTTCTTATTATTTATCGAGTATCATTTTTATTATTAATCAAGTATTATTGTTCATATTTTATTGAATATCATTGTTCGTATTTTCAACGAGAGAATACAGAAATTAAACAATTTCTGTAATCTTGAGTGATTTTTAAAATTTTTTGAGAGAATATACACATATCGCAAGCGAAAAAATTGATTTGAATCAATTCAATTTTTGTTTGTTCATTGAAATTTTCCGTGCACAAAATTGATTGAACAAAGATTCGCTAGTTTTGGTTTTAAAATCTACAAATAATTTATGGTTGTATCTTGTATCCAGTTTTGTTACAAAAATATTGAACTTAAAAACAATCTCATTACTTTTTTGAACACATCATTTATCGCTACTTACAATCGAAATTATCAGTTGTTGATTGCAAATTGCATAACGTAGAGAGTGCAAAAATTATCGGCTTGTAAAAAATATCTTGAATTACCAAAGATCGCTTTAAGTGGACATTGAAAAATTCTCGCGTACAATACTTCATTCATCAAGATAACTTTTTGCCATGTTTTCATGTACAACCCATTATTAAGCCGAAAGCGTTTGGATACGAATCTCCTACTCACTTTCCCAGCAGAGATTACCATTCCAATAAAGAGTACAATGCCTTTAAATGACTCGCATTTTCAGCCAATAATGATTATAAACACATTTTGGAAATAATGAAACTCCTTTTCAGCAGTTTGAGTCAAGTTAAACAAGGTTGAAAATTTTTTTGAATAGTTTAAAAACATCCTCGTAAAAAAATATGTAGGCGAGACCGGGGCTAGTTGGCGGTCGGGGTAAGTTGGTGGATTGCGTTTTTCTAAAAATCTATTTGACATGTGCTGCCACTTCTCTGAGTATATCAAAAGTAATGTGAAACGCATCATCTGACGTGCTTTCAGAAA
>JAPYZL010107349.1:0-15783 GCA_030522825.1 Platygaster orseoliae
AGCATACAATATTTTTTCCTATGCATGTGTAAAAGTGGCCACTTCATTTTTATGAAACGCAGGAACGAAATCCTCTTTTTGGAGTACTTGGAAATCAGCAGAAATTATCAATAAAACCCTAGGGAAACATTCATAAATCACGGATCAGGCAACTTTCTTCTCCGTGATCCGGGAGTTATGAATATTTCCCTAGGGTTTTATTGATAATTCCCGCTGATTTCCGAGTACCCCAAAAAGGGGCTTTTGTTCCGGCATTCCATAGAAATAAAGTGGCCTTTTTTACGGATGCATGGGAAAAAAGTAATTAATTACTATTTTTGCAATATTTTGTTCTAGAGTTGGTAGAGTTTCAAAACAGATTTACTTAAAAATTTTTCAAAATTCTCTAAATCGATCGAGCTACGAGATATTGAAAAATATGTTCACGTTTCGACATTTATTGATAATTGTATTAAATTCCATCAAGCAACAGTCTCGGTGAAGGAATAAAATTGTTTTCATTTATTGTTTGATTAATTCGACGTTCAACATGAATTGTTCAACTCGAATACACATCGATTTCGATTTCAAAATGATTTCGAAGATTCCCACTCAAGAGCTTTATTGTAATGACGCAATCGTAAAAAAATCAAACAATGTATTTTCGACAGTATGAATCACTCAAATTTTATAAGAAAATAAATGTAAATTCCGATCCATACGACTGCTCATTGTTTTGATTCGAGTTATTTGTAAAAAACACTTTTGTATTTTTCGATCGTAAAATGTCGACACCAGATAATGCACACGTTCATATAATATTCTTTCTTAATATAGTCTTTGAAAATTTCAGTTTGTCTGAAGTTTTCTTACAAAGTGGCCTTGTAAAAAACTTCTAAATACTGCGAACTCCTGCTGGTTTCTAACTATGTTTCTTGCTAAGCTATCGGCCGATGAAGTTTCAGTATACTTCTCGACAATAGGGGAAACCTGACGAGGTGATGCTGTTCCAGGTTCCTACTTTCTCGAATCGCCACTTTGAGTGCTGCAAAGACTCGTGGATCAACACTACCAAGCAACTGCCTCGATGAGAATTTCGATTTTCCACTCAAAGAATTTCATAACATTCAACATTTTTCATATTTTTCGACAAAAACTCTGGTTCTGCTAGTCTATTGAACCTCCTCAAAAATGATCATGTCCAGTATATAAAATTGTTAGAATTCTATTTTTATTGCGTAATTTTCAATGAGAAAGCCGAGTTTGCCAGTCGATTGAATTTTTACTTTTTAATTCTAGCCAAATTTCGCAGTCCATTAAATGCCATTCTGATGTCTCAGTTATTAGTTAAAACATGTTTCGAAATATCATTTTTACGGAATTTTATTTCATTTAAAAACAGAATTTATTAAACGTATATACCATCAAAAATTCTGAAGTCGAATCCTTGCAGATTTGATGAAAAAATTATACGCATAATTTTCTGTCAAATGTTACTTAATCTTTTCGAATTTTATTTTTAAAATTAAAAAGGCCTTCAACAATAATAATAAAATCATGAAATTCACATTGTTTTTCAATTTCCGAGAAAATGAATTTCCTAATGAATAAATAGTGTTTTTCTAACTTTCTTACATGTCGTATTATAATACATGGATATATTATAATGATAGGTACAATATGGTAGGAATAATAGTATATCACTGTGAGTTTTGGAAATGTCGGCTTTGACGAAACTCGCCGTACGATATTTTATTCACAGTTCGCTAGTAATTCACGTCCATATATCCGATTACCAGCAAATTTTAAATAAATACATTTATCGCAAAATGTACTATAACAAATAAAAGTTATAATATTATTGTAAATTTTGTAGAGTGTAATAATTTTCTGAATACTTGTAGTCGAAATAGCTAGGTTTTTTCTTCAGTGTATCTTTTAGAACCGAGAAAATTTTGATTTTTTCGAAACAGTCGAGATTCCTAGATTTTAAAAATTTGTTAGTTTCTACATTTTATTAAGATTTGAAATTTGCATATTTTCATATTGTTACGTATTTTTATGTTAATTAAAGATAATTTTTTAACTCTTCTCTCCTCCTAATTCCCGCATTCTATTTGTCTTACTTTATTTGTATATTGTACCTATGTTGACATGCCATTGGTCAGCATCGAATTTCCGAAGAAGCTTGTATCATACATAAGTTTCGGATATTAATTATAATTTCATTTTATTTCTCATATTTATTCAATCTGAAAGGGAGTTGAATTTGATAACATTTTCCTAAATTCTTTGAATTAATAAACCTTATTTTTAAGGATTATCTCGTATTTGTATGAATTTTTATTAAAATTTTAGGAATGGGTATGTGGAAAACTTTAAACTTTTACAGATTTTCATGGAAATTTGAGGTAAGTATTCATACAATTTTGTAATCATCTACAGTATTTTTCAAAATTGATGAAAATAATACTTACGAAATTAAAAGTTCCTAAATTTTAAGTAGTTAAATTGATTTGAAAAAATTTTTTTTTTTGTTATGAATTAATAAATATGAAATGTTTTTTAAGAAAACACAAAAGCGCTATAAAAAGTCTTGAGACAAAAAACTTTTTCATTTTGTTTTACAATATTGAAAAATGTTTTGACATTCGTTTAGCTCCAACATTTTTTTTTCTTTTATAAATACTTAATGACGAATCGAAACGAAAAATTTGATGATGAAACCGTTTTTGCTGAAATTCTTGAATTCGAAGAAAATGTAGAATAACAATTTTATTTCGATCTCAGTATTTATCTCTATTGACCAAAATGCGTTGTTTGGTAACTTGGATTTTTGTGCAAGTGCCGATTCGGCGGTAATTTTTATGCTTTTTTATGCAATATTTTCATTCATTTTCGAGAAAATTTTATGTACAGAAATTCTTTGTATTTCATAGATTTCGGGTATTTTCGGTATCCTTTGAATTTTTCAGGATCAAAGTAACATTTTATAGAATTTTGTAGTATTCCATTAGGATTCGTGTATTTTTATATGTTTATGTATAAATTAATACCAAATTTTGTTTTTTCAAGTTATTATTTAACAATACGTAAAGTTTAAAAAGTTTACGGTCTTCGGGAAAATGGTTTTCGGAAAAATGACCAGCAAAGTTTCTGGTCATCTTTAAGCATCATTCACAATAAATCATATGAAAAAAAATCTTCTTTCGTTCTCCTCATTCGTATCCAATCATTTGAGTTGATAAGTAACATAAAAATTTTTTAAACTTTTGTTTAAATCATAGGTTCAATTAGTATTTTATTTTATATATCGTTGATAAGTCATAAAAAAATTTTTTTACTGTTTTCGACATTACAAGGTCAATTCGTATTTTATGTTTCAGGAAATCTTTTTTCTCTGCCTTAAAAAAATAGATTTCGCTATTAGTGATCATAGAATAACTTCTATTTATTTATACACCAACAAATGCAGTCATTAAACTATTTCGGGTTTTTTCAATGAACTTCATTTTCATCAGATAAACGCATGCTACTGGCACTTGCGCGGGAGCTGAACTTGTCGTGCAAGCAAATAATCCGCTCCACAGTCAGTCACCGCCCGAACGTCGATGCGCACGGTGTCCCGCGCCCGTTCTCGTCATCCCTCGTCAGGGAGATGCGCGAAAAGTGCCGAAAACGTGAATCGCGAACAATCTCAAAAAACCCTTAATCCCCCCTCTTTCTATAAGTAACAGTTTAAAAAGTGTTGTGATATAAAGTACTGAAGTTACTCCAAAAGTTTCGTGAACAATGTGAGGACCTTTCTTCAGGCAACTTGAGTAATTTTGGAGTTCTTGAGTGTCGGTTTCAAAAGAAGGTTAAATTTTTAGTTCGGTAAGGTTATAAAGAACTTTGCTTAGAATTAGAGGGGAAAGGGGACGTTTCATGTACAAGCATTTCGATTCTAATGCTCCTTCGAAGACTGGACTGACCAGAGTAGCTTCCGGCTGTTTTATTACCGTGGGCATCCGAAGTAAGGGTCATTTCACCCTAATAACATTACCATTTTGGGTCATGGCAATTGATCATAACTCTTGGAAACTTGAAGGTCGACAAACGACTTTGCAGTTGCAGACTGCGATGAATTTCACAAGCGTGTAAACGGTAGAGGCGTTTCCTGGTTCGGGGTTTCGATCATGAACTATTTCTCGGTTCACTGGTTTCTTACATTTTTGTTGAATTCCAAATTGATTCGGTGGAAATGTAAAGTTTGATTTTCGTGAGAATATTAATGGGTTCATTAAGAGTCGATCAGGATTTGCTTTATTTAGGTTTTTCGAAGATAAAAGAGTTGATTTTTTTTGTTTCAAGATGAAAAGTCGTTTTCTGAATGAAAGTTAAATATTCATCATCTGAGACTTATTGAAGAATTTTAACTGATTTTAAAATTTACATTGAGTGTAATACTTGACAATTTATCTTCACTCTACATTCACTTCACAAATACATTTCTATCTATTGATTTAAAAGTTACTTTTAGTTTTCGAATTTTGAAATTGAATACCTTTAACTTTAGAGTTTTGGCTACGCTATTTCAAACTTTATAATCAAATGAAATAAAAGCATTGGAAGCATTCATCAGTCGATAAGCTACATTTCGCAAGCGAATACACATTATTTAAATTGAGCACGAACGGCACACGCAAAAACATGCATGAGGAATGAACGAGTCAGTGCTGCAGGCTATGTTCACAATGATATTATATTCTAACTAAAATTTTCGCCTTAAATCACCTGTTATTATCCTTGTGATAATTATTGTATTTTGATGAAAAAGCGCAACAAAGAGAAATACGCAGGTAACATAACAAGAATTTAGTTGACTTCGAAACATCAAATTCTCTGTTTTTGCCAAAAATGATAATAATCTGTTGATCGGAATTTCATAACATTCCGAATCGATAAGTTATTATGCAAGTTTTGTTCAGTTACAACAATAATGAATATCGAATTATATAATGATCTTTGGGAGCCGATTTTTAATTATTTTATTATTTCAAGCATTCTTTTACAATAAAAATTTTTATTTTGTGTACTTATGATACATTTTTTCTGACATTTTATATTCAAGACTTTTATTCTTTGAATCTTCGAAATTTTTTTTTGAATCTTCAAATCTTGATCCCATTTCAAAAACTTATAGTGTTATTTATGAAAGCATAAAAAATCATTGAAATATAAATAACTTTCCAAAAACATGAAATAGACCAAAATATCTATGATTTATTGGAACACTCGAAATTTGTAGAAAAAAATGTGTTCTCAGAAATCGTTCGAAATGCGGAGAATATATTGAACTTCGAGTTTCCATGAATCAAATTTAGAAATATACAAAATTTAGAAAAACTCTCATCATTTTTGTCCTCACTCACAATGAATTACAAAAAAAACCTTGATATTATGCAAGAGAATGTAGAAAGTCAAGATAAGGAAAATCATTAAAAAAAATATATTAGCCTCGAAAAACTTAAAAATACGTCGAGCAACCATGAAAATACAAAATTCAGTTTTATAACCAATCACTATTTTGAACTATGATTATCAATTTTATCAAATTAATAATTTTTTGTTTCGGCTTTCATAAATTTTAAATAATCGCGTATTTGTAGAACGTAAAATAGATTTCTTGTATATTTGAAAAACTGAAAAAGTAATAATAAAATTTGGAAAAATCCATAGCGATGAACTAGAAAAAGAAAAATTTCATGTAAGTAGATTTTTTATTTTGAAAAAACTTTTGTATTTGTTATCAAATCGTGAATTTTTAGTTCCTGAAAAGAGCTGGAAGAAATAATAAAAAAATTATGTTTAATAGCGTGTTGAGAAATTAATACAATTAAGGGGGTCGTCTACCTTCGAGTGATAAATTTCAGGCGTATTCTTGACAATGGATTACGAAAAAACTACATATGATATTGACACAAAGTTTTTTTTATATTATTAGTACATCATTGAAATTAAAAACAAAAAAACACTTTTTTTTTCGTTATCTTGGCTTTTATGCGTTCTTGAATCGACCTCTGCCATAGTAGACTTTGTGGCACGATTTCTCAGCTTCAGAACCTTGAAACATGAAAACAATCATATTTTTCTATTTTTTACTAATATGAAATTTTTACAGCTTTTTTCAGCTAGAAAAACAGAGTAGAAAAAACTTTTTTTTAGAAATTCGCTTTATAACGCTCCATATTTATGTTTTGGAGCCAAAAATAAAAATAATTGACTATGTTACTTAACATATTTTCATTATTACGTATATTATGGAAGTCGTTAAATTTATTGTTAGATAATAATGAGTTTGATATTAATCAGAAAAATTTTTAAGTGTAAATGTATTTTCCTGATGTAGTCAGAAGAAAAAGCCGAAAGATAAAAAAAAAAAATTAAAAAAAAGGATCAAGAAATCATGAAAACCAATGATGAATTTTAGAAATTTTCAAACTCGTCATAATAACTGCAACCCAGATGCGTTATTTCAACAATTTTAGTGAGGAAAATGAGAAAGTACGACTATTCGATCTAATTATGAACAATCTCAATCATATTCACTTACCGCCAACCCATCAAGTAAAGACTCGAAACTTTCGCGAATTCCATCATCTTGATAATAACTTCCGCTAATTTCCGACAATCTTATATACTGACCGGAGATGAATTTAATAACTTCGTCCCTTCCACTAATTGAACTGAATCATTCGAAATTTTAAATGAGAGCACTACCGAAGCAGAAGAAGAACGTCATGTTAATTCTGTCGGGTTCAAAAGCATCATAATTAAAGTCCAAAGTTTTCGATTTCAGCAGCGATGTGGAAAGAGAGGAAAAGAGAGGAAAAGAGTGAGAGAGCTTTGGTCATTCCCGAGCCAAAGTCCTCTTGATTAAACCTCTCTCTTCCAATTTATAGATTTTTAAAATACTCCGCGAACTGTTTTCGCCACCACTTTCATTATTTCACAAGGCATGAACGAGATACGTGGTTTTCGCCAAACAAAATGGTCGCCACGATATTCTCCCAAATTTTCTCGTCAATCCGATAAAAATCTCGTTAAGGCTGTCACTGCAACTCGGCGTGGTCAACACTCTTTGAATGTGTTTTATCCTGGCAAAATTATTAAACAAAGCCTCGAATTCCATGTGGAACTAAAATATTTTTTCACTTTCTGGTTTTCTAGTTTGTGCATTATAAATCGCAAGATTGTTAAGAATTTCATTTTCTCCATGTATTATTCGTCTTGAGATTTCCGTAGACGCCCTGATTATCATTCCAAAACTGCCTGTTACTTAACAAAAATATGATAATTACATAAGTCGAACTTTGCTGGAATTTTCATGGAGGGAGAGGTTTCAAGCATCAGTTCAAGACAAGTTTGATTTCATTATTCAAGAATGCTTCAGCGGAATTGTTGAAAATTCAGAAACGCCCGAGGTGGAATATGGAATCGTGGTTTGAAATTTGTTGTAGAAAGAGACGTCAGGGAATGTAAGAAAGTGGCGATTCATGGTAAACTGAGGCTGGAAGAATGCGAGAAGCATTTGGGAAATAAATTCGTGACTTTGAGCTTTTGGCTTCATTTCACTAAAAACTTGAGCAATTTTAGCATAGGCGTACTAACTAGGGAAGATAATGAGGCATTTTTTGTCCAAAAATTTCAGAAAGGAAAGCTTTTTCTAAAATATATGTAAACTGCCACACAAAAAATAGATAATTGTACGAAATTTGGAATATGCTAGAATATACGAGTAATGCAACACATTAATAGATACACCTAACCTGAATTATACAAATATTTATGTAAGCAGATGTGGAAGAATACATATACAATGGGTACAAAATAAAAAAAATATTTCGATTTTATATAAAACTTTGAATTTTTCTTAAAGTATAAAATCAAGCTTAAAAACCTACTTCTAAGGTATCATGATACTACTATAAACATTTATTGATGACTCCAATCAGAATATAAACTATAACTCTTTCAAAATTCGAGTTCGCTTCCTCACGTAAGGTTTCCTGCAACGCACCTGCATCTCAGAGTTTCACTTCCTTCTAGAGAAAAAAAGGAACTGGCGAATGTTTACGACTACTTGAAGTATGGTTAGATTTAGATACTGTTGAGTTTATCTTACACTGTCACCTTCGAAATGTGCAAATTGCACACATTAGTTTGACGACGGCGTGATAAGCTCGGGATAAATGTTGTGTTTAACTTGCCTGCAACTCGTGTTAACGAAGCTACTTCAGTGAACTCTGATTACTTCATTTAATTGCACAACCACGAGCGAGTTCGGAGGCGCCTGCATTGATTTGACGAATTCGGGTGCCAGCTGTTTTTCGGCAACTTTAGCGAGTTTCGGATTTTGAAGGGTGAAACGTAACTTCCGTTTGACGTTGAACACGACGAGTATGTTCTTTATGTGTGAAATTAGTCAATTTCAAACGTCTATTACATTTATTACTCGAGTGAAATACGTATGTACTTAAAATTGAGGAATGATTGGGGCGGCGGAAAGTTTTGATTTCTTGTAGAGTTTAGAGTGAGTGACGACGAATGCCTTAGAAATTGAAATGTTTGGAGAATAGTGGAATTTCGATCTTCGTGACGAATTCCTCAATTCTACTGGAAATAAATTTTGTGCTCGGTGTTCGTTTCACGACATTATACGTAACCTTACAACTGTAATCTCTAAATCCATCTTGATGTCACGCAAGTCCTTAAAAAACTCGAAAAGTATCATAAAATATCAGAAACCACTCCAAACAAAGAGCTTTTTCTGATATGTACTACAGCCTCCGCCTAAAACTCCTGTACTTAACCCGGTTCCCGTAACTATTATTCGCTGCACGGAAAACACACCGGTTATTCATTTTACGATCCATTCAGGCGGCAAGCGCCTCATGGTTGTAGCCGGGAAATTTTTTTGCAAAAATGCCAAAGCCGTACAATCTCACTTGTCGCTGAAACGATCTTCGCGAGATCAGCCAAGCACGCATTTTCAAGGGTTTCGAAACACGTCTAATTATATTTCAGGATCCGCGAATCCGCGCAGCAATATCGCTCTTTTCGAACCCCTTGGCCGCGAAATTGTGGTCCGCTGCCCTTCGCTGTTGCAGCGATTTTCGGGCGTCGTGTATTTCGCGGGACAGTCATGCGTTATGGAATAATTCAGCGGAATTCTCCTTTCGTGGAAACAAGGCAATATTTCGCGACATGACCGGGGTATAGAGCAGTCGAAGCAGAAAGAGGCGAGCGATAAATAATGTTCTTTTTCCGAGAATAAAGAGAGTGAGGAGAAAATCACGATTTGTGACAAAAGGGCACTCCCTAACGAAAGTAAAAAATGTCAGATTTGACTGCGACTTAAAGTGATTGTTGAAACTTCCAAAATAGAAAGAAAAAAGCTCAATTTAAGCGTCATTTCGTTAAGGTTAGTTAATGATGGTGAATTTCACTGAAGTTTACAATCGAATTTACTGTCATGTTCAAAGACATGACCTTTCGTATTTTCTTTTTGAACAATTCAATACGATTTTGAAACTTAAATTTAAATAATCAGCCCAAAGACACTTTATTTAAATAATCTTAAAAAAAAGTCAAATAATAAATGACTTCATACAAAAAAAAATATCTTCCAATCTCTCTTATCTTCGATTCCCTTTACCTTTCAACTTTTTTTTATCTTCTGAAGCATCTTGAAAGAGAACTATGAAGTTAACTGGGGGGTTTTCCAGTCAATTTTCTTCGCCACAGATCAAGACACTTAGAAGGGTTTCAAGGGTAACTTTGATCAGTTAGTACTGAAGGGCAAGAACTCAAACTTTTCTCTGTGTTCAGATCACGAAATGATGTCGACAAAATCTCATGAATCCAAGAAAGTTGGTTCGTACTGAGGTTATTTCCGAAATGAAGTAGAAACCGTAGAATGTAACTTTCTTCAAATATTACAGGAAGAGGAACTGTCAAGTTCTTGACTTATATGGAAAATAAATTTTTTGTGTCATATTGTTAATGAGTTGAAATTTTTAATTAGAATGCAGTCACCCTTCCAATTAAATAAATTTTACCGTACATGCATTCCCATGTAAGTTTTACACTATCTTCTAATTTTCATTCACTGTCATTAGATCTCATATCGAATCGATATATATAAGTATATACATGACAAATACTATAAGCATAGAAAATCTGTAAAACAAATTAGAAGTATTTAAAAATAATTATTTTCAATTAGATTAATAATTGCTACATAAGAATAAGAATAAATAATACTTTCAGCCTTTTTTTTTACACAAAATACAATATCCTCTGAAACACAACGATAACTCTCCTACAAATTATCAGTAGCATTATTTCCAAATGCATAAATTCCAGAAATTTCATTAATGCAAACTTCTAATCCTCAGGTTTTCCATAACGAAATGCATAGTCGAACCTTGTGGCTTCGGCTCTAATTCCTGAACTTCCTTCCCCTCCTACAGTACATTCTGTAAAATAACCCAGATACAGCATACCTGCTCCAGTAAAAATAGCCTCGAGCAGGCAAGAAGAAACTAAGTCGAGACTTTACGTACGTCGTTCGCCTTTATAGCAATGGCACAGATATCTCTGGCAGATATACATGCACTAAACTGATAGCACATATGAGTATCCTCTGGAAAAATGCAGAAATGAATTCCGCTTGTCAGCTTTCATATCCTTAACAACAAAAAAAAAAAAAAAAAAAATACAGAAACGTGCTTCACCACTGGAAATCGTTAGAAAAATAAGACGATGGCAGAGGAGGTCTATGTAGTTACGTAGAAGTACGTCAAACAATGAAAAGTTTGATCTTGGACTATCGTCATTTGAATTCATTTTTATTCTTTAGGGAAAAATTATTCTAAACTTTCTTTGCATCAGCCGTTTATTCTTAAGCTTCATCCACTTAAGTTACATCTACTTGAAATGCATCCACTTGAGTTGCATCCAATTAAGTTGAACTTAATCCAGGTGCATCTAATTATGTTGCATTCATTTAAATTGCATTTACCAAGGTTACATCCACTTAGGCTGCATTCATTTTAATTGCATTTACTTAAGTTGCATTTATTTAAGTTGCATCTTATTCTGGTGCTTCCGTTTTCGTTGCATTAATTATTACTTTCATTACATTCGCTTTTCCGTTGGAAGACGCCAAGCGAAACCTGTTCTATTCCTTGTCGTGTAATTTACAATTCATGTTCTCGGGGAACTTTTTAAAGTAGCATATTGATTCCCTCGATGATATGTAAATCAGCATATACGTTTTGCAGGGCTCGTTATCGGAGCAAAGTTATCGGAAACATTCTTTGAGAATCTCGGGAAAAATTTATGCGAACCGCAGGGCGCTGAAGTTAGGCACATATGACGTTAATAATGCCCTTTCTCGAAGTGAATATGCGAGCTATCATCCCTGCTCGTGGTTTACTTTCTTGGGCTATGCCAAGTAAAGTATGGATTTTTATTGGGCTATTGAATTCCAAGTTTTCGGTTGCATTATCTTACATAAATATTTATGAAGAATTTTTTAAAAACTGGTAGTCTTCAGGACGTTTTATGTATTGCAGTTTATGGATGGCAAATATTGATTGGTGTTTCTTTATTCACAATCTTGTAAGTCGATTTCCAAAATATTTTAGTGCTAGAAATGATGACGTTGTTACATGTATATTTAAAAAATTGCAACAACCATATTTCAATACAATTTCCCAATGTGAAACGCCAATGATGTACGAATTGCGGGGTCGATGATTTTGATTTTTGTTGTTGTACACTGTCAACGATAGAGTGGCCAGCAAACCGTTCATGAACCAATGCAAACAGATGCTGGTAATGTAACGCATTAGAAGGCGTTCAATTTGATAACCGAGCCTGACAATTCAATCCCCGTTTCGACTTTCAAAATATTCCTCTCATAGAATGCGACGAACAGAGCGTCACTCAATATGTTTCACTTCGTCGTACTCCGTTGTCGACGCATTTCACAATAGCGCATGGTATGTAATTCCAACCTTGAGTATTGAGTTGCTCGACTACGAAAATTTCATTTTCTCGGATGAAAACATCGAACGTTGCAAGATAATGTTTCCAAATATGTACTTCCAATCATTTCGTAATGGCCACTATTATCTTTAAAATGAACTTTTTATGTTATAAACTTGAATTGAGTTTCGACAAAAGTTTTCAGTACATTAAGGTTTACTTGAGTTTCATTTCAAAAAAATTGAGCCTCCAAAACCAAAATCTACAGTTAGAATTCAATCTTTACGAATGTCAAACCGGTTATCTGTCATCTACAATAACCCCTTCAAAAATCACTCAACCTATCCAGAAGCTCCATCGTTATCCTTTCAACTACGCGACTTGGTGAACGGTTCATGCCCGGAAATCAGTGGGATCGCGTCTAGCGGGACCTCGCGTCTATTTAGAAGATAAGAATCCGAGCTTGCTGTGGAAGTGTTACCGAACCTGAAAGTTTGCGTCCGCCGCCAAATATCGAACTGTTATGATCCGCGCTCTTGGACGGAATCCAAAACTCGGGCAGATAACTCACACATCCCCGTGGCTCACGCGTGATCTAACACACGTCTTCCGAAGCATAGATTCGTTGAAGGCATTGTTCAACCCCCCGAGCGCTTTGAGCTTAATCGCTCGAGCGCCAAGACCACCGAAAATATGGGGCTGCGACGAAATGATATCAGGAGCTATAACTTGTCCTCGCGTCGCCACCAATTTTTGCGGAACCCGGATATGAGCAGCTTGCGACATTAATTTTTTTTTTCTTCACTTTTCTCGAGTGAGTGCCTATGGTTGTTAAAAGCCTAATTGATGGAGTTTGCGATTTAATAGTTTTTAACACAATTTTTTCGATTTTTCCTGACCAAAAGTGTGATTGTTTCAAGTGGCACTTTCCTGAGTTTGACATTGTTTTTTGAGTAAGTGAGTGTATAGATCAAAAGAAAAGTTCTCTCCGAGTGAAGGTCAATAATTACTGTATTTAACTGTTTTTTTCGAGCTTTCGACTAAATTTCGATGCCATCTTTAGGAATAACTGTATATCAAATTCCCTTTCCAAAAAACATCCACGTATCAAATAGAAAATCTTCTCGAAAAATTATACATGGATGAGTCAATCTCGTACAAAGTCCCACTTATTACATCACTGTGCCGGAACACAACGATTCCGTCAATAAAAATCAGGAAAAAAATCCAACAGAATTACTCGGGAATATCTAACAAGAATTACGACCGTCCCCCCTGATGGACATTCGAGGACTGCTATACACGACTGCTCGACTAAAAACCTATTTTGACTACTTTTTAATCCGTTGACCACTTTTACTCGATAATTAATAATGAAAACTCACTGTGTAATTTTAGGTTCCGTTTCTTTATTATGTTGACACTTGGCTTGTTATTATTATTCATGAACATAGTCGCGCACGTCCGTGCGCATACACATAAGTACATACGTAGCCCATGATTAGCCACAACAACTACAAACAACAACTACACTAGACACAGCAACTACTTTTCAGTATATTCTTCATTTCAAATTATAATCTAGTAAAAATCAATCACTAGAGCTAATTGGACTACCTTCTAAAATAGCACTAAATCTCTCAGTTCCGTAAAACAAGATCTCACAAAATGCAGTAGCAATTAATCGAACATTCTCCGCGCACTTCGAGTAATGGATTGTCCAAGTATAAGACAAGGGACCGGCGAAACTCGGCCATGCAGTCTCGTAAACATGTTTCGGTACACCGTAACCAACTGTCAAGTGCCGCAAGTCGACCAATCGCGTGTACACGACAACGCATGCATTACATTCCCATTTGAAACGAATTTCTGACCTCCTGTTTGCCAACTTCCTCAAGATACTCGAGACTCGAAATTACTTGTACACCTTCTGAAAAGCCTTTACAAGGCATTCAACAACAACAAAAGTAATACCAAACTTTGAATGTTGGTAATTTAGTAAGTTTTAAGTTGATTACATAAAATTTTTGCAATTTTTCAATTATTGTGATTCAGCTAAAAATAAAATAAATTTAGAAAACATAAAAACATACATAATGGAAAGTTGTACTTGAAATTAATATAAAGTGATTTATATGTAATGAAAACATACACTTTGTCATTTTAAGAACAAAAAACTATTTTTCAGATTTCGGCGTCATTCAAAATTTTTCATCAAACTGACTTTTTTAATAAAAAATGAATTTTTAATTAGTGCACTTCGAGTTTGTACGATTATAAAAATATTTCGAAAAACAGGTCAAGTTTACATACTCCGAAACATCATCAATATCATTTTTTCAGTTTTATGTGTGACAGTCATTGTGTTTTTAATTACCTGGTTCCAGAAAGTTATAACGCAAAAAGTAGAAAATGTAAACGAGAAAAATTATGAGCTTGAACGTGACTACGAGACCATTGTAAAGTGTAAAGGAAAAAAGGAAATTTTTTAATTAACGATAACCACTTTTACGTAAAAACTGTCTTCAACAATAGAAGAACAATCTTTCGCAAAAAAGTTGACGAATCGTATTCATAATTGAAACTCTTAATTAATAGTTTTTGTGTCAAAGAAACGTGGAAAAAAAAAGAATTCGAAAAGTAGATACTAATGAATATGAACTAATTTAATAATTTATTAAATGAACTCATTACTTTAACAGATTAGATTTTATCTTTATTATGTCGGAATACGGGAAAAAACATATTTCAAAACTTTGCAGTATATAAAGGAGAGCTCAGAACGTTATTTATTCAAAAAATTACAAAAAATATCGCTTCCAGGAATTCTTTTTATTGAAAGTCAGAACTTGATTACACTTGTAATAAAAATTTTTTCATTTCTTCATTCTGCTTTGTTAACCCTCACGTTCCCGACTTATTTTCCTCCCGTTGGTTCCCGACCGGGGTTTAAATGACCCCAAAAAATTTTGACGTCTTTTATCTCAAGTATGGCATGTTTTTGAGGAACGACTTTTTTTTATTTTAAAGCACTTTATTCGAACTTTCATTTTTTGTAACACACATCAGCAAAAACATTTTAGTTGCAAATCTACGAATTTAATTGCAAGGTGACTTTGAGGACAAAAATGAAGAAAAAACTGTTTAAAAAAATAATAATAATAACAACGATGAAAGCTTAAAAACCTTCCTCTACATTGAATGATGAAGGAGGATACTTGTACTTTACTGGAAAAAAAGACTCGTAATGATTCGCCAAAAAAAAAATTATTATTTAACATATCGAAAATTACGTATAATTGTGTGATCTCGGCAGCTTACCGAGTGCGCGAACGAGTCTCCATGTTCGTTTAAAATATTATACTAAGAATAGTATATTACTGCGAGTTTTAGAAATGTCGGTTTTGGTGAAACGGAAGTTTGCAGCCCGAGGCGAAGCCGAGGGCTGTAATCTTTTTGTCAAAATAGGCAATTTTCAAAACTCGCAGTACGATATTTTATTCACAGTTCGCTAGTAATTCAGGTCCAAATATGCGATTACTAGCAAATTGTGAATAAAGTTGTAAATAACGACAATCAGGTATTTCGCATAACTATGCAGAAAACACACATTTGAAGCTTTGAAACTTAGCTGAACTGGTTTGCAAAGCCGTCGGTTTTTGGAACGTTGATTCCCGAGCGGGGTCCAAATGACCCCAAATCAGTTTTCAGCGCTGATTGTGAGGACACACTGAGGTGAATGCAGCTTCCAAGCGCATTTATAAC
>JAPYZL010107373.1:0-13957 GCA_030522825.1 Platygaster orseoliae
GGTTTAAGCTTTAAAATGCGTATTAGAACACATGGATGGAGCTATTATTTGCTGAGATATGGTTTGTGTCTCGAAACTTAATGGACGCACTGTGTATCTATTTTCTAGTGTAAGAAATATTCAATTAATTAATTTATTAAGTTGACAGTTTGCTGGGGCCCTTAGGCTATGGCCTCTTCACGGATGAATTCAATAAACAAATAACATACGATGAAACACAAGAACAGTACTTACTTCAAGTTGTAAGTGACTACCGAAAAAGATTTCCTAATGTCAAAAAAAAAACTGTAATGAAAAGTTTATAAGCTTTTGATTTCAATACCTGAATAAAAAATGTACTCATTATTCACTGCCATGATCGTATTGACGACTTAGTGTTTAGAACTATTATTAAATGAACAAATAATCAAAGACTGTGATTTAACAAAATATATTTGACGAATTTCACTGAGACAATGTTTTAATTCCTTCACTACTATCCCATTATAAAAAAATGCAAATTTTTTAATAAAATGAAGAATTAATATTGAAAATGAAGTTATAAGTTATATACTCTTATAACAGTGGTTCAAAATACGAACTAGATATATCTACTATAAAAAGTCGGAGTTTATAATACATAAATATGTGACGTGCTCCAAGGTTAGGGACTTGAAAATCATCTGAAAAAGTTTTGCAAACTAATTTTTCCAATTAAGAAAATTAATTAACTATAAAAAACACAATAAGCAGGGCCAAGTTAAATGATGGACCGGGTAGGCCATGGCCTATGGACCCTCGCAAACTGTCACCTAAATAAAATAATTAATTGAATATTCTGTACACTAGAAAAAATTTTTTTTTAGAAAAAGGGACCCCTACAACCTTATTCCGGCCCTGATAACAACTATCAGATATGAAAACTTCAGAAAACATACTGATATGAAAACTTAACATCACATGGATCTCTAAATCTTGAGCAACAAACGTTACCTTCGCCCTATGTTAATAAGATGCCGAGAATTTTATCATTTCCCCAAAATAGCGTTATTCCGTCTAGCGCTACACAAATATGGTTCAAAATTCTTGCACGAAAATTTTTTTTTTTTTTTGGAGAAGAAGTGTTCAAGAGTTACTTTTTCAAAAAACATTGCAGAGTTATGCTTATAAATCAAAATTCACAATTTTTTCAAAAATTTTGACTTACTCAATAAAGTTCCATTTCAATCTGAAAAGAATATTCAAATATATGCGTGAATCAAACTTGTAATTCTTGATGCAGACACTTGAGGATTTTTTTGTTTCGGGCATCTCTAGCGATTACAACGACATAAAAATATCGAAAATTGATTGAAATTTGAGAATGTTACGATTTTTTTCGTGAATATGGTTTTTTTCAAAAAATTGCTATTTTCACTAAACTTTACCGCTCTTGAGGCACTGGTAAATTTGCTTCGATTTAGCTAAAATTTTGGCTTTCTTACTTTTTTTACATTTGAAAACTTTAAGGGGGATGCGTCAATCGCTAATTCTATCGGTAGAAAATTAATGTTACTAAGAACCACCCTAAAGTACGTAACATGAAACAGTAGCGTTATGACGCTCATAACGCTACGAGTACTTTAACCATTTTTAATGCTATCTTTCTCGACGGGATTCACAAACTCGAGCTGTCTTAATTCAATTTCGTTTTACAAAATTTTACTTCGTTAGAAATAATATCACAAAATTAAACATGGTCTAAAAAGTGTTTAAAAAGTGTTAGAATTTTTTTCACATAAATGATAATGATTTGATTTATTTCGGATACGTTTGTAAATGGTACGAGTACTCTTATCTTGCCTTACATTGCAAC
Source organism: Platygaster orseoliae (assembly GCA_030522825.1). Lineage (NCBI taxonomy): Eukaryota > Metazoa > Arthropoda > Insecta > Hymenoptera > Platygastridae > Platygaster > Platygaster orseoliae. The sequence continues at coordinate 1,835 of JAPYZL010107373.1, forward strand.
GAGATGACGATAACATTGACTGTTTGAAGAATCAAGGAGAATAAAACTATACCTACGCTATTTTATATTTCTGTGACTGATGTTTTGCAGCAGTAATAAAACACAGAAGTTTTGCAAGTACAGTTTTTGTATTTTTCATGTAAATACGAATAGTTCTATGAATTAAATTCAAAACATCATATTCGGAATTAAGGTTACGATATTTTGGGTTTCGAATGACATTTCTTCAAGACTGAAATTTTTCGTCAACCATTGATTTCAAATACCGTTTTGACCGTTTCAATAACAGCTTGTAGAATAAGTCTATTCATATTCCGAATTCCTATATAAAATGTACAGTTTTCAAAACAATTCTCAATGTTCATCCATGTTGCCTGCCACATTAATAGTGACTTTAACTATATTTTATTTACTTCTAGTTACAACCATTATGGACAATAATAGAAATATATCAGTAGCATTTGTCATTTATTATAACAAAATACATTAGAATACATAATTTATATTGTACTTCCTTAAGTGTTTGTCGAAGATTTTCTTTCTACATTAAACTGTTTTATTAACTAAAGACGCTCTTGGTAAATATTCCTTACTCTCAAGTTTTTTTCCAAGCTTCATTGTTACGATTTTCTACGCTCAATTGAGTTCTATTTTAATTTTACTTCTGTCTTATGTTCATTTACTTTAAGTCACCAGTTTTCTGCATTTAGATCAGTAAAAAGGGAATTTTAAGAAATATTTAAGCTCCAGTGTGACCTTGATAAATTTTCAAGTTTAAAATATGTATTCAGCTATTAAAGATATGTAATTTTATCTTGTTTTTGTGATTTGAAACGGATCGAAAGTGATATGAAAATTTTCAGACGTTGCATTATTGTCTGTTACGATAATATAACGTGTCACGTTTATTAACAAAGCAAAGATAACAATGGCGAGCTATTTTTATGTGATAAAAAGTTAAAAAATTTCCTTTATCTATTATTGAACGTTACATTTGTTCTCAAATTTGTCTGACGACTTACTAGTCACATTAACAATAGTATGAATTGTATTTTGAGTTTTCCGAAATTTCTATGAATTGATGTATTAGAAGTTTCGAATGATGCGGGTAGAAATTATTGGCTTCAAGTTTAAAAGTAATGGTATATGCTTATATGTTTTTTCGTAATCGAAAATTTTTAAACGAACGTAAACGAATAGTCTATCACTTCTAACATTTGTTTACTGCTTTATTGTGAATGCGCGGTAATGCAGTAAGTAAATTTATCCGAATTTATCATTTATTTATATATATAAAAGTGAAAATTTTTTTGAAAACTAAGAAAATCGTCGCCAAACTCGACAGATGCGTCAGGACACTTGACTCAGAATCTTAATTTGCATCCCGTGATGCGCGTCTCGGATTATGCATTCATGGCTATGTAAATGTATGTGTCGTTGGTTTATTAGGGCCGGGGATGGATATTGTAATCACGTTCGGGGAAATTCTGATTCTCGGCCCGAAATGGTCATGCCGACATACGTGCACTCTGGGCTTTGTTTCCTATTGCTTTATTAGATTAGGCATGGATATTGTAATCACGTCCTTAATGGAGTGATTCTGGGCTCGTCCTTTGGGATTGTGACAAGAGCGGGTGCGCTGGGCCCTCGCTGCCTTCACGGGAGCCCCCCACAGCGTGACGTAATCATAGGTGTCGAAGGCAAAGCGCTGCCACGAAACGAAACGCTGGCACCACGCTGTGCTCCCCGTGATTGAGCGATGCAGGGCATTAACCAAAGGAAATCCACCAGCACTGAAGTCTGGTCCTTGATCCCAATTGAGTGTTGCACCAAAAAACAACTACATTTTCTCAAGTTCTTCGGGGCTTAGTCGTTCATTCATTCTTTAATTGTCACTTCTTCCACTTCATTGCAATTCTATACGATGCGGGGTTATTTTATCGATCGAATAACGATGAAAATGAATCTGAAATCACGCAACCGAAATTGGAGGCCGTTGAGTGCGAATCTATATTACCCAGGGTTTTTAAGTTAAAAGTCTGAAAAACTATAAAAAGTTAACAGAAAGATACAGTTATAGTGTTATAAGGAAATAAAACTATCTGTGCAGTTTGTCAAAAAAAACAAGGAAATACACGAAAGTTAAATGAATTATCAATAACTGTTAAATATATCCAAGAATATAAGAAAGTGAAGAATTGCAATGTAGACTGATAAATTATAAAAATACATGTAGTTGGCGCGCAAAGTGAAAGCCAATTAATTCCGCGCCGAACGATCTCACCTGAGTATAAAAATATGCAAGCTTTATCTTCTGGACTGCGTTTTTCTATGATTAATGTAGATTAACATGCTGAGTAATTCATCAAATGCTGCAATGAAATCTGCATTCGATCAAGAACAAAGCCGGCTAAAATGAATGTATGAGTTTTCACTTGAAAATTTGCTCTGTCATCTTTTGCTCCGAAGCATTGTGCTCTCCCGTATCGGCGATTTTAACAATGTAAAATGACGCTGAGGTATATACGAGCGATTAAAATGCATAAGACGCGGCGGCATTAATTGCGCAGGGAAAATTTGTTTGAAAAATAGCGGATGCGAATGACGCTCGATCAGGGCCACGCCGCAACTTCGTGATCGAGAAGGGAAGTACATGTATTTTCTGCTGTACTCTCGTAAAGCAGAATCATCGGTCTCGGTATTGATGGATTTCTCTCGAGATCATTTCACGATCCATGATCTTCAGACGATTGGGATATAACAAGCTGAAAGTGACTTTTGACCCTATACAGTAGCTTATCAAGTTCTTTGCTGAGAAACAAGAAGACCATTCACTCTGGTGCTTCATTATAGAAGAGCTGAATAATGTTTTCACCAACCAAATGTGAAAAACCTGACTTTATGTACTAGAATTCAAAATAACGTTACCAGTTGACCTCGACTCCGTTAAAAAGACATTCAGTTCGCTTAATAGTGTATTTAGAAGGAAATCCAACGTGTCATATATGTAATTTTATTGTTCTGTAGGATGAGTTTTATCAATTTTCATGGATTTACAAGCTAATCAAGAAAATTCATTTGCAATATATCTGAATCAATTTTTGGGAAATTTGAGTTTATTTTGTTTTTAATTAACCTGTGATGAAGCAAAAAACTTTTGAGACCATATGAACGATGAATAAAAAAAATTTAAGATTTATAGTTTCTATTAGTGTGAATATTCATCGGTACGTTTAGGAATTAAGTTTTCTGCAAAACTGCCGTTAAAAAATACACGATAAGGTCTTGGAAATTTTTTTAAATTTTATTTTCGGCATTATAGGTCTTTCGAATTTCATCGGTCGGCAAAAATGCGAACGCCAACAGTCATTTTGAAGCTTTTTGGTTACAGCCGCATGTACTTAAAGATCGTAATTTTGCAGAGCCCCTGCACTAGGAGAATTCCGCATGGTGCGAATGCATCAAATTCACACTTTCTGCCGATCAATGGCGATACCTTGAAAAAAAAAAAAAAAAAAAATCCTTGGGAAAATGCGGGGGTTGGCGCCGGGGACGCAGGCCCCCGCGGGGAACTCCCGTAACTTTGGTGTTTATGTATATCTGTACCCGTCTTTATCGAAGCTTTTTTTATTATTCTTGCGTTACGACGTATCTTTATGCATCCACAAGCAGCTCGAAGCACTATCATTCCACGCTGTTCCCTCCTCCACTGCACCCCCAGGCTCATTATTTTTTCTCGTCAAGCACCACCACTAACCCCTTATTCCATAGCGTCTTCGATTCAAGATGGAAATTCGGTAAACCTTTCGCGATTTATGATTATTCCGTGGACGCAAAGACGAGACATTTCTTATGTGGAATACATTAGTCTAACATGCACTTTTCGGTCATTTTCGTAGTTATGTAATTGTATATAAATTGCATGAAAAGGTTATACAGAAAACTGCACTCGAAAACTTGAAGCCCTTATGACAAAATACATTGATCTGGCAAAACTGAAATTCTGTGAGATTTGAATATCATTTCCGGAAACACGTAGCTCTTAGAAAGTCTGTAAATTATGAGTAATATCAAAAGTTTTCGTGTCTAATCTGAAGAATGAATATATTCTGGGAAATTCTAGAACCTTGAATGCTTGAAAATTATTGTCAAAGGTTTATAAAACTCCTGTAACTCAAAAATCTAAAAATCGCAGCAACCCTACAGTAAAAAACGTGCGAACAAAATAGCACGCAACTGACCGAAGAAGGAAGCGCAGAATATGGGAAAAGTTGGCGAACGTATCGGAAATAATTAATTAAACACGGGGCGCTCAGACCGTGAAGAGAGAAAAAAATTGAATAGCTTCTATCACGTACATAATAGTGACGGGTTGGGGTCAATAAAGGTGGGGTTGGAGCTATTAGCCCTCGTATACGTCGGCTTCTAATCAAGCATAGTACTTCTTGGAACGTGTATGAATTCGCTCGATTCAAAGTTGTATAAATTATTTCATGCCCGATCGAAGGCTCGTTAATGAAAAAGGCAAAAACACGGGATATTCGCGAGATTCGCCGCATGTTAAGCAGACGTGGAGAGAGAGAGAAAGTCGTGAATGATGATGACCGTGGCAAGCAACTGCAAACTTTACCTTCGGATAAGGTCCTCTGACGTTCCCATGGCATAAACAAAGCGCAACCGCTAATTCCGAAGATGAAATATTATAAGTAATAACATATATCTATACGGTTCTTCTTCCTCCGATCCGAGTGAGATAATAACACGTTACTAAACCACACTCCTGATACGTACCTATATATAATTGTATAATTATTATTAATGATATCGGAATCCTCTCACACTTGAAACACGCCAAGATATGTACTCCCTGCCCGAGAAAAGGACATGTCCTTAACACACGTCGCCTTTTCTTTTTTGTTTCTTTCATCGTAGATCTATTTCCCGCTGCGCTTCCTTTTTCCTGTCCACATATTATGACGTGTGCAATATTCATACGCTCCTGCTAGCGACTAGAGCAGTGTTGCCGAGTGAAACTAAAATTTTATACAAAGATTTCAGAGATTTTTTTTTCTACGTTGGTTTATTCAGAGTTCTGAATAGTTTTGAAAATATTAAGAAAATTTCGAAATTCTAGACGAAATCTCTATCTATTATTTACGAAAAGAGTTTGCTGGAGTGATGAACAAAAATTTCGTATTCACAGCACATTAGTCATGCTTGCTCTATATTGGCAAGTTATCAATATCTAGATTTTTTCTTTTTTTTACCTGTATGTAAGTGCAATTTTTCTCGCAGTAGCATCTCAAAAGTAACCCCTTTTACCAATCTCACTCAACCACTATATATAAGGCACAAATAATGTGCTGCAATCGAAAAATTTTTATAAAAGTCGCCTGATCATACGCGAGAAATAAGAGGAAGAATAGTTATTTATTTACAAAACAAAAAACACTTTTTTTGTCCATCAAAAAGATCATTCAAAAGAATATAATCGAATATTTTAAGCCATACCTGAATTTTATTATAAATTATTTATAGAAAAAAAAGTCATATGCGACTCGTTCAGAAAGTTCTATTCCGACTTGGTTTCATAGTTAATATTGATACGCTTGCTATAGCTGATCGACACTTATTTTTCATTAGTTGCTATTTCAATAGGTAGAGTAATGTAGGTACTATATTATACACAAATTTTAATCTTTAATTTTAAAAATAAGATGTCAGTGATGAAAAAATCAGGTAATGACCTAGAAGAATAGAAAACACATAACAATTTCGACTCTATTATGCTACGATTATTCACGAGATCGGAATGTGGAAACAGTAAGCGAGTACGTTGTACCTCAGACAATGCTTCAAGCGGGAAGACCTCCTCCTGGCACACTGTTTTTCCTTTTTGTTGTTCAAAGGCTCTTCTCACTTTTACGGCTTTTACCAACCGGTATTACGCGGCGACACTTCATTGTCGAGCTCTTCGAAACAGCCGTACAATACTCGATAAGACACGTACACTCCTGTCCTCTTATGTTAATAAGCTTTTAATATTCTACCAGCTCCTTTTTCTCTTATTATTTTTTCTTTCCGCGTTACCTCGACATTCACTGACATGTTGATTTTTTCTTTTTCTTAAATCGCAAACAATTTTTTAGTTTTCAGAATTTTGAGTCTGCTATAATAAAATCATTAAAATAATAATATTCAAATTATCACTTTGAATGAGACTAGTAAAAACATTTCCTTTATCACTCTATAACCGCGGTGAATTAAATGGAAATACATCGCAACAAAAGAAATTACGTGTAGGGGAGACCATGGTTGGTTGAAGCAAGGAGCAGGTTGGAAGAAAGCTAGAGTTTATATCATAATTGATAATATCGCATTATTTGTTATTTGCTGATCGGGGCTCTCAAAACTTAATGATTAAGCGAAATTCGCTATAAACATAAAGCATATTATGCCAAATATCGTGGATTTCGTGTTTCGAAGAACGGAGAGTAACTTATAATTCACTTATTTTTTATTATTCAATCCTACGGAAAAAACTTTTGAATTATAAATAATTCTTTACATATATATAAAACATATTTAATGCTGCGAAATGTTGTCATATTTTTTTCTTGACCCTGAAATATTTATATTGTGTTATCATTGTTTACGGTAATTGCACTAGGGTCACGTTTGAACAAATTGTAGTGGAGTAGAATGGGAAGTCTTAAAGTGTGCAGCGGAAAAAACCTAGAAAAAGCGATCGAGAAATCAAAAACCATTGGACAAAAGCAATGAAAAATGCGAGAAATCTAAATAAACTTCTTTTTCGACTCATGTCCAACTCTAATTATGATATGATGTAACCATATGATCTTTTTTCTACGTCAATCAAATGAAATATTTTGCAAAATAATTTTTGCAAAATATTTTTCTCTTTCAGTGTTCCCATCAAATTAGAAATGGATTTTTTTTCATTTATCCTCTCCTACCTCAATCACTGTACCAACCTGCCAAAACATAGGACAGGTTGGGACACTGTACATCGACTTGATCATATATTTCTAAAATATAAAATATTGCATTTCAATCGCTAAAAAAACTCACACATGCAGTCTGGGCATGCTCTATAACAGTGACTATTAAACACTTCTAAACAAGTAGTGAAACAATGTGAAAAATAAAATTCAAGAGTAAAAAATGTCCTTATCAAAACTGGTCTTCCATATCTTTCCTACTAATAAACTCATGTTAGAATATGATTACTGGTGGTATCGGAGTCATAAAATTTCACTACTGTAGAAGTGAAATCATAATTTTTTAAAGCGGGAAAATCATTGCATCAGTAAACAAGGTGATATTTTATTTGTAAATATTTGTTCAATCGATTTAAAACATTAATAGATGTATGATTTTACTCGTAATTGAAATAAGTACCTATGGAAACATTTGAAACTTAAAAGGAGTGTTCGACTATCATTCATTTCACAAAGGGCTCATTATTTGCTCGGTCATAATGAAAATACATTTCTAAAAATTCAAACTTTTCTGGTCTTGATGTTTTTTCCTTCGCACCTTAACTTTTTTAGAGCTGTAAAAGTCTACATGAGAGATATCATGAAATGCAGGTCCGTCAGAAGTGTAGGGAATCTACCGCAGTATACTAGCGCACCGAAGAGGATACTTGATAGTGAACAATGAATTTTTCGTTTTTTTTTCGCAATTTTTATTCCAACCCTAGGGCCCCCGGTTGTCTAGTTACGGGCTTGGTAAAGCAACGACCGTTGTGAAACTTGGAATATAAATTACATTAACCGAGATGTATAACGATCCGACCGATTCATACGAGCAAAGCTGAAGTACAGATTATAAATGCTGGCGTATCGAAATATAAAATTAAATACGAGGTTTCAAATTTCTCGAGGCAAGCACGATTACCGAATACATACTTGGTTGCCGCCCTGTAAGCCATGCAAGACAACTACCCCGTGGACATTACTATGCCAGCAATAAATAATGTAGGTATACTCAAGCAACCTCGTGCAAGAGACCAGTAATCGTGATCGTAATAAGTAGATTTGAAAGCGACAAGAGTTCTACAATAGCGTCACATAAGTTTTTATTTAAGTTACTAGCTTTTTTTTCGGAAACTACATTAGAAGACCATAAAAATGGCATCTTATACATCTACAATGATGGCACTTGCAGTTAAAAAATACATCTATATTTTGTCGCCGCGTTTTGTAATGCGCACTCGTCGTATCATTTAGCGAGATGTGAAAATCGAGGTATTAAGTGAATCGAGGTGCGAAACATTTTTTTTTCATTCTCCATAATATAAATAAAAATTGTCCACTTTTTTAAGCCCTGTCAAATAAACTGAGAATACGATAAAGTGTCACGATTATTCCTAGAAAATTCTAACCGGTATAAAAATTATGTTTAAGCGACGTGACATTGGTAATTCGTTGTGGCATTGGTTGGTTAAAACGAGTTATACGTCTAAAGTCGAGGTTTAGCGTCTAGTTGATGATACTAGAAATACCTTACTCTGTGTTTTTTTTTAAATTTAGTCAATAAAAAAGACCCGCGGTAAGCACCATGGCGTGTAGCACCTTTGCATTTTTTACAAATATGTCTTCGAACTCACTTGAATAACTCCATCAATTGATATGTAGAAATTATACTGTTATTATACATATAATATTGTCGTAAAATATGATTTAGAGAAAAGAAATTGAAGAATACACTACATACAAATCACTTTGCGAAAAAATAGTTTTAGGTGTCATCCCTAAGGGAAATTCTGTAATAGTTTGCCAGTGTAAGATCTATTACGGTGATTGAAAAATATCAATATCGTGTTGCAAAAAATATAAAAAAAATTCTGTAAGCTCATTCGCTTTCAATTTTCACACTGAAAAACTTTTTATTTCATTTAAATTCTATTAATATCCCGATGTAATAGGTGTAACAGGGTATTACTCCTATTCCACCTATTACAGAATATCCTGCAGGTATGTTTGAAAAAATTTTTTTGGCAAAACACGCACAAAAAAGGTGATTCTGGCACCTGAAAACAAACACGAAGGACGTGCATTTCCGACCCGCGATTTGTTTTCGATCATTTCGATGTGGGCGTTGCGTTTTATTGCGTGTTTTTAATCTTAATTACCTAGGGATAGTCTTTATTACCGACAGACAACTAGGGACAATATGATCCCTATTATCCTTAAGGGGTTTTATACCTTTTTCTCTAGGAAAATACAGGGTTATTATTTATTTCTGTTCATCATGTTACTATAGTTTTATTTAAATGTGATAAAAAGTTTCATAAAGTACATCTTTCAGAAAATTTTTGTATAAAATTTCGAGTGAAAATTCGGAAAATTGGAGAAGGTACACTCCTTGCCCTTGCTTTATTGTTGTAGGGGTTGTTTATATTAATAATAGCTCAGGCTTGGACGAAGGATTTTACAAAAAAAAAATTTTTACAGTTACAGTGGTATTTTTTCCAAAAAAGTCGATTTTTTAAAGTTGAAAAATTGAGTTTTCCGCCTGAAATAAATAGAAGGATGTGTCTGAAAAAAATTCCTTTGTCCAAGCCCGAGTTATTATTAATATAAACAATCTCTCAAAATTTCAATTTGATCGATGTAGTGGTTCGCAAGATATCGTGCTCACCGCGAAAGCATTTTTTTTAAAAGGAGTTCTGCGGGAAGCAGTGCACCTCTCCCAATTTTCCGAATTTTCACTCGAAATTTCATTCAAAAACTTTGTGAAAGATGTACTTTATGAAACTTTCTATTGCATTTGAATAAAACTATATTAACATGATTAAAAAAAAATAAATAAAAACCCTGTATTTCTCTCCAGAAAAAGGTATATAACCCCTTAATGGCACGAGCAAGCGTCTGTATGTATTTTCTTTCTCTTTCTTACCTACTCAGAAGAGGGAGAGATAGAGCAAACTCTAGTTCAAAATGGCTGCGGTTGCTCCGTGTATACTCGCGTTGACCATAATAATCAAACAAGACGAAAACATCAATCACCACTGCGTTGCAACTGCGAGTGTAAAAGCGAAAAACACGCGAAAATCGGGTTTTATGAAACGTATCAACCAGTGGCAAGTGCAACGGACGTAAATGTTTTACGCGTTTGCGCATGGTGCGCCGTGTCAGAAATGCACCCCTTGCGTGTTTATTTTCATGTGCCGGAAGCACCTTTTTGTGCATAATTTGCAAAAAATATTGTTTGCAACTCGTACCTGAGGCATGGCTTTGTTCTTGGACTAATTTATCAGCCTCGGCTAAACCACGGCAGATGAATTGGCCCTCGCCCAAAAAGCCACACCTTCGGTTCTAGTTACAAAATATACTATTTTGCACTTACATCAAACTCTTCATTCTTTTTTTATCACACTGATATTGATACAAAACGATAAGAATAATACGAGTTATAACAATCAAAAAAGGTTTTTAAACATTTTTCAACGCAAGGTGGCTTTACGGCGTCTAAAAGCACTATTTTTTCTGTAGCTGCTTCATAGATTATTGTCCCTGCTTTTTGAATATGTTTGATTTTCATTACACATCACATTACAGTCGTTTTCGTAAGTCTTTTTTGCGTACTTCACTCTACAAAATGCACACTTGCGTATTTTGAAATTGCTGAGTTAGCCGTAGAATAGATTTCACACTACAAAAACACATTAATTTGATTGAAAGCGTTTGTTTTCGTTCAAATTCGTTGTTTCCAGTTATTTCGTTTTTAATTTTTCTCAATTTTTCTCCGCGCAGCTGATTACGTAAACATTAGCGAATTAGCTCATGCACAGTACGAACACTTTGAACTTGAATTATTTGAACCGTACTGCGCGTGCGCGGCGATTGGATCAGTGCAAATGGCGCCGTTCAAATTTTTAAACCCACTCATAGGCCATTGTCCATCCAGAGACAAATAGAAATCAGTTACTTGAACACTCTTGAATACACTCAAATATCACAAAATACCATGAAACATCACAATATCCCAAAATATTAGAAAACATCAAAATATAACAAAATGTCATAAAACATCACATTAATACTTTCTATATTATTAAAAAACTGTACCCCTGCGTCACAAGTCGCTGTGTCAGCCAATCCTAATTATTAATGTTTTACTGAAAAGTAGGGTTAATATTAAACCAATACTGAACTAATACTAGCCCAATATGTCTGACCATCATCATATGACACGCTTATAGCGAAATGCAACAAGTGAGAGACGGATTTATGTAAATTCTCATATTTTCTATTTTACTCATTATATTTCTCCTCTGAGCGTGTCATATATATGAAGTCCAGAGTCGAAATTTCCAGGTAGAAAAAAGGAGAAATCGAGAAGGTTTTGAGAAGACAAACATCTTGAAAAAGCAACTTCTCGAAACCTTCTCATCGTTCTCTTCCCGTTTAGTTTTTCCTTCTCATATACTTCTCAAACTGCTACCTATGTCGCATTTAGAAGTTTGAGAAAGATTTGAGAAGGTCGGTTTTGCATGCAGCTAGAAGGTTGAGAAGGAATTGAGAAGATAAGGAGAATGTGAAATTCCACTTTCATGATCATGAAAACGTATTTTTTTTATAAATAAAAATATTTCGAAAAAAATTTTTGATTGAAGATATGTGTATACTTTCCGATGTACAATAATAATCTATATCGCTCAAAAATGCGAACCTGCTAAATTAGCTAACTAACCTAACCGGGATTGGGAAGTGAACCTACAGCCTATCTATCAGAAACCCACCTACTTAACCACTGCTCTATTCAACACGATATCTTTTTGATAAAAATGAAAAGGCCAACTTGGAGAGGAGCTTCTTTCAGTTGCATACTTTTAAACAAAAAATACACCAACAAGGGCTAAAAAAATTTATAGTTTTTGTTTTTCAAAAAAAATTTGTATTTCCTGAACTGAGCTGGTGATTCCGTATATGAAATTTGTTTTCTGAAAATCCGGTCCCTTATTGTTATGAACAATTTGTTCATTTCCAATTAGGTGGAAATTATGTAAAAATTTTATTTCGGGAATTGAGCTGCTGATTCCGTACATGAAATTCGTTTTTCGAAAATCCGGTCCGTTATTGTTATAAACAA